>JAPZIH010000885.1:21716-126253 GCA_027410445.1 Discoglossus pictus | reverse complement strand
ACTTAGAAAACCACAGATTGCTTCAGCTTGCTCTTGGAACTGTTTGCCCACAGAAACCAACCGCCTCCGTAACCACCTTTTTTTGTGTTACTATATAATCTATGTTATGACAGGAAGTAAACACTGTGCTTACATACTACCTTGTGTGTGTGTACCTTTATTGGCGCAGTTCCTCAGAATTCTGAGGGGCCCTGAGTTCCGAGCCACCAAGTATACGAAATAGGAGACCCCAACAAACTGGTGTCAGAAGTGGGATACAGCAGATCGAAGCACGACCAGGACTGGTGAGTACAGTAAACAGTGTCTCTATACACCTTCCTACACTCCTACTCCTCTTGTCCTTTGTAAACTGTATCCAAGTAGATTAAGTTGGGGACTCTCCCTGTGGTAGGGAGAAGTTAAGCCTCTGGTAGGCAAAGATAATAATTATTCCTAAGGTGGGAATAGAAAGGATAAATTATATATACACATATATATATATATATATATATATATATATATTATATATATATATACTTGGTTTCTTGGTTAACAGTGCCCCAAAACCGCTGATTCTGCTTGCTCATGAACCTTGCTGTATTGCTGTGCTGTTTAAGATAAGAACTATTTTGTTATTTCGTACAAGACTATATAGAAAAGTCTCTGGAGACTGTAAGACCCCCCGTTTCTGTTTCTAGGGGAAACCCGTTGACGCGCAGAAAACGAACGCAAGTGACAGTCAAAAGAGAAAGAATTAGGGATATTTGCTGACACATTTGGTCTTAAGTAATCAACTCGAAAATACTGTCGGAATTGTCGGAGCTATTTCAGCTCAGTACAGCCGCTATATTCTCTGATTGACCAACATGTTAACAAATAAGGTTAAGTTTGTCTACTGAGACGACTACCAAAGAAAATAAAAGACTAGAAGGATAGTTGAAAATGGGCACTTCCCAGTCTAAACAATACCCACCTCCCAACCCGGAGAATCATGCAAAGCTGTAATTATATACACAGCGCAACATAAGGTCCCGTGAAAGAGCAAACGAGATAAGGGATAATAAAAGAAATAGGAACACAGAAATATAAAGGACCTTTTTCTTTACATACATTTATATAATATTCTGATTGCTTTTGTTTATAAAGTAGATGGATTGTCTTGTGTTTTGCTGCAAATACATTTGTAAGTGTTTGCTGTGCTTTCTTTTCTTTGCAATACAATTGAGAAATGCAGGTTAGAGAATTTTCCTCTGTGTCTTTAAGGCTGTAGAGATCGTGTCCACCACTGAGATATATTTCTAAAGCCGGCATATATTATATATAAAAAAAAAGGTAAATCTTTTTCCAGAAATATGCAACAGTGGAGGATTTATGGTCTATCTTGTTTGTAAGTGTAAGACAGTGTGTTTATTCTATTTTAAAGCTTGCTAACACTTATCTCTGCATCCCGGGAAAAAAAAGTGGATTCCAGTATTTGTAGTTAAATGTTTGTGTAGAGATCTCAGGAAGAGGAGTGTTAGTTGAAATTTTTGTAAGTTAAGTACAGAACTGAAGGAAATAGTTCCTAGAAATGTTTTAGTAAGTGATTGAAAGAGAGATTTTGTATGTGAATTTGATCCAAAATGGAGTTTGTTTTTGAATAGATTGCAAATAGTAAATACGGAAAGAGAAAACAGGCAGCCCTTAACCCCCGAATTAATCCTTCTACATATATGATGTATCTGAAGTGAATGTGTCAAGGACACCATGACTCAGACTGACATCAGACTTCTTATACAGACTTTTGGACTCTGATACAGAGTTAGGATGGAATTGGACTAGCGTCCCTTCCATTGTGTGACAATGACTTTAGATTTGTCTAGGATTTAAGGGCAATTAATTACTTAGTCATCCCAATTGCCCTGATTGTCCCCGATATCACCGCTCTCATTACGGCCATTCCCCATGACGCCACTATATTTATTATTATTGATTTATCAAACGCATTATTTTTGGTCCCATTGGACTTTGAGACTCAACTACTTATGGCTTTCATTTTTGATGGGCGCCAATTAACATGGACCCGTCTTCCCCTAAGGCTACTTGGATTCACCAGCTGCTTACTCACTGGTGCTCCAATGCCTTGCGGTCATGGACCCGTGTCATGGTTCTGTCCCCATTCAGTACGTCAATGACCTACTGTTGGTTGTGTAGTCCTACCGGGGAAGCCAATAGACAGGATTCACTCAGTTTGCTGCAGCACCTAGCAGCTGAAGGTCACAAGGTAACTAAAAAAAAAAAAAATACGAATGAGAGCAACACATGTTGATGATTAATTATTGCAGGCAATGGATCCATGAATGCTCACACCATGACTCCATTTTATGTGCGGCTGCTAAGGGGGACAGCCCAAAACATTCAGTGGACTCCAGGCATGACTGAAGCTTATGTGACCTTAAAAGTTAGCATTATGCAGGCCCCCGTTTTAGGACTACCTGATTATTGTAAACCTTTTCATTTGTATTCAAGGGACAACTGTAAAACCATGGCCGCGGTCTGTGCCCAAGATCTCGGAGGTAGTATGCGTCCCGTAGCATTCTTTTCCAAACTAGTCCCTACTCCGGTCCAGGGGATGCCGGCGTGTCTCCGAGCATTAGCTGCTTGTGCAATGGCCGTAGAGTCAGCTAATACTATCACCTTGGGACATTCTACCATCCTCCACACCAGTCACCAAGTGTTACAGTTGCTTAAAAACCTAACCACACAACACATGACTGCTCAACACCTCAGTGGTTATGAATGCATCCTGCTTAACCACACTAATCTAGACATTAAATACACGCACCTAATTCAGGTCCTATTGCCGTCTTAAATGCTACATTAACTAGCAACCCTACATCTTCTAATGACCATGAACCGCTGCATGACTGTCTTACCACTATACATGACTCCACTTCACCTCGACCTGACTTACTGGACATGCCTATTGACCATGCTGAGAATGTGTTTGTTGATGGGTTATGTTCTAGAACTGCAGATGGGGTCTATAAAACAGGTTTTGCTGTAGTTTAGCTCCCAGATGTTGTACTTGAAGCAGGTCCCATCCCTTTTACTTCCGCCCAAGCTGCTGAACTTATCGCCCTCACAAAAGCATGTCACCTTTTTGCAAATAAATCTGTAAACATTTACACTGACTCCCGTTATGGCTTTCGTGTGGTTCAAGATTTTGGAAAAATATGGCAGCAAAGAGGCTTCGTTGCTGCTGATGGTAAACCAATCTCCCACACCAATCTCATTAATTCTTTACTACAAGCTATCCAGTTACCGAGAGACATTGCCATTATCCATTGCCACGCTCATACTAACCGCACAGACTTCGCTTCTAGAGGAAACGCCTTGGCCGATAACGTTGCTAAAACTGCTGACCCCGTAATGCCTATACCCACCTATACTTTTTCCCTTCTCCGGCCCCCATCGTGCCCACCAGATATCCTGCTTCATGAATTACAAGGCTTTGCAACACCTGATGATTTATCATATTGGCAATTATATGGTTTAGAAAAGGACATAAATGGCCTTCTCAAAAGAGGGGAAGATAGGGATACCTGAGAGTAGTGCCCCAATATATATAGGACAGGCACACGGGGTGGGACACAAAGGAATTAAAGCAACCATGCAACAGTTACAACTGTCTTTTTGCATCAGAAACTTAAAATCACACTGCCAGACATACATACAAAGATGTATACAGTGTCTACAGAATAATTCTACAGTACCTAACAAAGCATTACATGATCATTTGCCTCCACCCACAGCTCCATTCACCCATTTACAAATTGATTTTACTCATATCCCAAAGACAGGATCAAAGCAATTGTACCTGTTGGTGATAGTGGACCAGTTCTCACGGTGGCCTGAGGCCTTTGTAACACAAAGAGAGGATGCTAAGACGGTAGCTAAAATATTAACTACCGAGGTAATACCAAGATATGGATGCCCCTTGCAAATTAACTCTGATAATGGACCAGCCCTTATTAGTGCAGTAATTAAGGAACTGGTACAATGGCTGCAGATAACCTGGAAATTCCATATCCCTTACCATCCTCAGAGTTCAGGCATAGAGGAAAGAATGAACCGCACTATTAAGGAAAAACTTACAAAGGCCACTGCAGGTACATGGGTGAACTGGCAGAAATACTTACCTGCCATTCTAGCAGAAATTAGGATGACTCCTAATAAGTCTACCAAATTGTCCCCTTTTGAGATTCTAATGGGAAGACCATTTCCAACTCCTTGGGTAAAAGGCCCACTTGTAATTATGTCTGGTGATCTTGATCTTATAAGAGAACAATATGTGCAACAATTGATTAATAAATTGAATGGCATCTATGATGATGTGTCTTCTCGCTTTCCTTTACCCTCACAGGAACCAACACATCCGTTCCAGCCAGGTGATCTCGTCTGTGTCCGACAACTGAACAGAGCAAAGAAGGGAGGCTTCCCATTCGGACCACCGACTACCGTTGTAGCAGTAACCAGGACTGCCGTCCTCACTGACTCACAGGATATCTGGATCCACGCATCACGTCTGAAGCTGTGCCCAAAGAGGGGTGAAGCAGGTGACAAAGTCCCAGTGAAAGTGATTGAAGACAGCGATAATAAAAATGTCAAACTTACTCCTGCATCCACAGAATGCATGCAAGAACTTTCTCCTGTTGATGGGCATTATGCGCCTGATTTATTTACCCTTGTGGACAGTTCTTAATTGTCATTATGACCCAGACGAACTGGGACTATTAAAATCTGTTTGTGGTAAACACAATAACACTCACACCAATTCTAGCTCACCTCATAGGTACAAGAGATCCACACACGATAATACCATTATACAAAATCACCCCTGGGAACGTAATAAGAGAGAGAGGAGAGGTGGAGCGAGAAGGAGAGGTGGAGCGAGAAGGAGAGGTGGAGCGAGAAGGAGAGGGGGAGCGAGAAGGAGAGGGGGAGCGAGAAGGAGAGGGGGAGCGAGAAGGAGAGGAGGGATAAGGAGAGATAGGAGGGAGGGGGGAGCGAGAAGGAGAGGAGAGGGGGAGCGAGAAAGAGAGGGGAGGGGGGAGCAAGAAGGAGAGGGGAGGGGGGAGCGAGAAAGAGAGGGGAGGGGGGGAGCGAGAAGGAGAGGGGAGGGGAGAGCGAGAAGGAGAGGGGAGGGGGGAGCGAGAAGGAGAGGGGAGGGGGAGCGAGAAGGAGAGGGGAGGGGGAGCGAGAAGGAGAGGGGAGCGAGGAGAGGAGGGTGGGAGAGAAGGGGAGGGAGAGGGGAGGAGATGGGCAGAGAAGGTGGGGAGAGGGTGGGAGGGGAGGAGAGAAGAAGAGGGAGGGGGAGTGAGAGAGAAGGAGAGGAGAAGAAAGGGGGAGAGAAGGAGTGTGGGGGGGAGATAGATGGGATAGAGGAGGGGGAGATAGATGGGATAGAGGAGGGGGAGATAGATGGGATAGAAGAGGGGGAGATAGATTGGATAGAGGAGGGGGAGAAGATAGGGGAGATATGAGTTGGGTTAGGAGGATTTAAGGGGAAAAGAGAAGAGGTGAGAGGGGTAAAAGTCAGAAAGGGAGAGGAGAGTGGGCCAAGATATAGGGTGAGAGACACGGGCGGGGCTATCGCCGGTGCAGCCCTTTATCTCCTGGGGACCCCAGTCTCAGCCTCCCCCCAGGCCATATCCCGACAGCCCTCGGCCCCCTGACCTCCTCCCCCATCATGAGGGCGTCCTGCCTGCTGCCTGTCTTCCACAGTGCAAACAGGACCCCTGGGGGAGGAGCCAGGCTCAGAGGGAGGCACACTCAAACACCAGGGATGGAGGGAGGGTCAGACACACAGACAGGGAACAGGAGAACACTCACACACCAGAGATGGATGGAGGGACAGACACATAGACAGGGAATGGGAGCACACTCACACACCTTTGCGAGGGCCTCAGTTGCTGGCATGAAGACATCACATATATAGTTGTGAGCAGGCGAGGGCCGTACACTCACAACTATATACAGGGAGTGCAGAATTATTAGGCAAGTTGTATTTTTGGGGATTAATTTTATTATTGAACAACAACCATGTTCTCAATGAACCCAAAAAACTCATTAATATCAAAGCTGAATATTTTTGGAAGTTGTTTTTAGTTTTAGCTATTTTAGGGGGATATCTGTGTGTGCAGGTGACTATTGCTGTGCATAATTATTAGGCAACTTAACAAAAAACAAATATATACCCATTTAAATTATTTATTTTTACCAGTGAAACCAATATAACATCTCAACATTCACAAACATACATTTCTGACATTCCAAAACAAAAACAAATCAGTGACTAATATAGCCACCTTTCTTTGCAAGGACACTCAAAAGCCTGCCATCCATGGATTCTGTCAGTGTTTTGATCTGTTCACCATCAACATTGCGTGCAGCAGCAACCACAGCCTCCCAGACACTGTTCAGAGAGGTCTTGACATTTCAGCTTGTGTGTCTTGTTCAGTGGTGGTCGTCTTTCAGCCTTTCTTACCTTGGCCATGTCTCTGAGTATTGCACACCTTGTGCTTTTGGGCACTCCAGTGATTTTGCAGCTCTGAAATATGGCCAAACTGGTGGCAAGTGGCATCGTGGCAGCTGCACGCTTGACTTTTCTCAGTTCATGGGCAGTTATTTTGCGCCTTGGTTTTTTTCCACACGCTTCTTGCGACCCTGTTGACTATTTTGAATGAAACGCTTGATTGTTCGATGATCCACGCTTCAGAAGCTTTGCAATTTTAAGAGTGCTGCATCCCTCTGCAAGATATCTCACTATTTTTGACTTTTCTGAGCCTGTCAAGTCCTTCTTTTGACCCATTTTGCCAAAGGAAAGGAAGTTGCCTAATAATTATGCACACCTGATATAGGGTGTTGATGTCATTAGACCACACCCCTTCTCATTACAGAGATGCACATCACCTAATATGCTTAATTGGTAGTAGGGCTTTCGAGCCTATACACCTAGGGAGTAAGACAACATGCATAAAGAGGATGATGTGGTCAAAATACTCATTTGCCTAATAATTCTGCACTCCCTGTATGATAGCTTCAAAAAAAGTTGAAACCTGGGATATAAGTTTAGTTATATCCACATTCCCCTGAATATTCTTTTCATTTTGTATGAATATAACAGTTTTTCTAGATTATTGAGCTTGTTGTGTGGTTCTTTCCTATTATAGTCGATCCGCACGGCGTGAATCAAACAAGCAGGAGGGAGCGCAGCCGTGTGTGGTGCGGCATATAACAGGAAAGAACCTGACATCCTAATGATCATGTATCCTAATGATCACTTGGTCCTGCCATGTCCCCATCCCTGCTGCAGCTGTCACCTCCCTGTCTGCAGGTAGAAAAGTTTCCAGCTGGAACCCGGCGCATTGCTGTCTTGTAATGTGCACAGCTTGTGTTACCTCCATCCCTCTCTCCAGCTCCTGTCACATCCACTCACTTTCCATATTCATCCTCCTGCTTTCATGATCAGCCTATTTGTTTCACCGCCTGGACTCATGTGTGTTACCCCTAGGACTGATGTGTGTTACCCCTAGGACTGATGTGTGTTACCCCTAGGACTGATGTGTGCCACCCCCAGGACTGCTGTGTAATACTCCTAGGACTGATGTGTGCCAACCCCAGGAATGATGTGCGTTATCCCCAGGATTCACACGGCAGCACTCCCTCCTGCTTAAAAAAATGTTTTATTCTGCCTAGAAAGTGCAGTGGTTAAGTTCTCTCGAGTAAGAATTTACTGGAAAGTGAAAGGAGATGCCACACCATGCAAACTGGTTTGTGCCGGATTTGTACAGTAATTTCACATTCAAAAGACAAAAAGCGCGCCACTTTGCTTTTAGGGCCATAAAATGAGTAAAGTAAAATCAATGGTTATGCAAATGTATGACACTAAGTACATTTTAATATATGCTAATTTATCCATATAATATTGTGCATAAAAGTGTGCAAAAGTTGGAAAATCCAACATAATTTATTTTTGATATAGAAAAACTACAGTAATCAGTCCCCTATCTTCAGTTTTACTCTCCCACTGAAAAGATGGATGTTTCCCTGCACCACTTACATATGTGTTTTTATGTAGCCATTGGGATTGATCCTGTCACTTCCCATATAGAGCACTTATAAACATCCAAAGTTAACTCTACTTCTCATATTATAGGTGTCATGAGCAATTACCATATAAAAGTAACTGTGAAGTAATTCATTTTAGATTTCTATTGCAATACATTGTTTACTATCAATTATCATTACTGTAACATACTTCACTATCAATAGATTAGTGAAGTGCTAGTGAGACTGACTTTTACAGAACCCATTATATTATACTAACGACTTGCCCGTCAAAAATGACGGCAATAAAAACTGAAGCCTGGCAATGCTATTTGCCACACAATGTAAGCCTCTCCCCCTCTACTTTACTGGCCTTGTGATGAGCGCCAAAGGCCCTTTGGAGCTCATTGCGAGTCTCTCCCTCTGTCTACTTCCTCCCTCGTGTCTTATTTCCCCCCTCCTTTGTGTCTCCTTCCGCCTCGTCTACCTCCCTTGTATCTCCTGCCCCCCTGTGTTTTTTACCTCCCTCTCCCTCCAGTGTCTCTAAACCCCTCCCCTGTGTCTCTTTCCCCCTTCTTCCTCCCATGCATCTCTTCCCCCCCCTGTGTCTCCCCCCAACTCTCCCCTGTGTCTGTTCCCCCCTGGCCTGTGTCTCTTTCTCCCCCTCCCCCTGTGTCTGTTCCGGCCTTCCTCGTGTCTCCATTTCCCTCCCTTGTGTATCTACCCCCCTGCACTCTCTCCCCTGTGTCTCTTCCCCCTCCTCTCACTCCCCTGTGTCTCTTCCCCCTCCTCTTTCTGTGCCTCTTCCTCCCTGTCTCTTCCCCCTCACCCTCTGTGTCTCTCCCCACTCTGTGTCTTCCACCCCTCTCCCTCTGTGCCTCTTCCCCCGCCTCTCTCTGTGTGTCTCGCCACTGTGTCTCTTCACCCCTTCCTCCGTTTCCCCCCTCTCTCTGTACCTCTTCCCCCCTTTCCCCCTGTGTCTCTTCCCCCTCTCCCTCTATGCCTCTTCCCCCCTCTCCCTCTGTGCCTGTTCCCCCGTGGCCTGTGTCTCTTTCCCCCTTCCCCCTGTGTCTGTTCCCCTCTCCCCCCCCCCCATTTCCCTCCCATGTGTATCTTCCCCCTGTTCTCCCTCCCGTGTGTCTTTTCCCCCTCCTTTACCTCCCCTGTGTCTCTTTCCCACCTATCCCTCTGTGTCTCTCCCCCCTCCCTCTGTGTCTCTTCCCCACTCTCCCTCTGTGCCTCTTCCCCACTCTCCCTCTCCCCCCCCTCTTACCCACTCTCCCTCTTCCCCACTCTCCCTCTGTGCCTCTTCCCCACTCTCCCTCTGTGCCTCTCCTCCCCCCCCTCTTCCCCACTCCCATCTGCTCGCAGCTCAGGCCGCGCTCTGCGCAAGCGCGGCTACTGTTGCGCAATGCGCAGTTTATCATTGTCAAACTGCGATTCGTCTCAAGCGTGACGACGAATCGCAGTTAGACAATTATAATATGTGACTAGCGACTTGCCCGTCAAAAAATGACGGCAAGATCAAGTTTTTTTCCCAAAACATTTCTCCCTCCTGTCTCTCTTTGCCCCCCCTCTCCCTCCTATCTCTCATTCCCCCCCATCTCCCTCCTATCTCTCATTCCCCCCCCAGCTCCCTCCCCTGTCTCTCATCCCCCCCATCTCCCTCCCCTGTCTCTCATTCCCCCCCATCTCCCTCCGCTGTATCTCATTCCCCCCCCCCATCTCCCTCCCCTGTCTCTCATTTCCCCCCCTGTCTCTCATTCCCCCCCGTCTCCCTCCCCTGTCTCTCATTCCCCCCCCCGTCTCCCTCCCCTGTCTCTCATTCCCCCCCCCCCGTCTCCCTCCCCTGTCTCTCATTCCCCCCCGTCTCCCCCCCCTGTCTCTCATTCCCCCCCGTCTCCCTCCCCTGCCTCTCATTCCCCCCCGTCTCCCTCCCCTGCCTCTCATTCCCCCCCCCGTCTCCCTCCCCTGTCTCTCATTCCCCCCCCCCCGTCTCCCTCCCATCTCTCATTCCCCCCCCCGTCTCCCTCCCCTGTCTCTCATTCCCCCCCCCGTCTCCCTCCCCTGTCTCTCATCCCCCCCCCCGTCTCCCTCCCCTGTCTCTCATTCCCCCCCCCCCCGTCTCCCTCCCCTGTCTCTTATCCCCCCCCCCGTCTCCCTCCCCTGTCTCTCATCCCCCCCCCGTCTCCCTCCCCTGTCTCTCATCCCCCCGTCTCCCTCCGCTGTCTATCATTCCCCCCCCAGTCTCCCTCCCGTCTATCATTTCCCCCCCCCCGTCTCCCTCCCCTGTCTCTCATTCCCGCCCCCTGTCTCCCTCCCCCCCCGTCTCCCTCCCCTGTCTCTCATTCCCCCCCTGTCTTTCATCCCCCCCCCTTCTCACATTCCCCCCCCCCTTCTCCCTCCCCTCATCTCCCTCCCCTGTCTCATTCCCCCCGTCTCCCTCCCTTGTCTCTCATTCTCCCCCCCCCCCGTCTCCCTCCCTTGTCTCTCATTCCCCCCCATCTCCCTCCCCCCCCGTCTCCCTCCCCTGTCTCTTATTCCCCCCCCTGTCTTTCATCCCCCCCTGTCTCTCCTTCCCCCCCTTCTCCCTCCCCTCATCTCCCTCCCCTGTCTCATTCCCCCCCGTCTCCCTCCCCTGTCTCTCATTCCCTCCCCTGTCTCTCATCCCCCCCCATCTCCCTCCCCTGTCTCTCATTCCCCCCCCCCGTCTCCCTCCCCTGTCTCTCATTCCTCCCCCCCGTCTCCCTCCCCTGTCTCTCATTCCCCCGCCCTGTCTCTCATTCCCCCCCGTCTCTCATCCCCCCCCCCGTCTCCCTCCCCTGTCTCTCATTCCCCCCCCCCGTCTCCCTCCCCTGTCTCTCATTCCCCCCCCGTCTCCCTCCCCTGTCTCTCATTCCCCCCAGTCTCCCTCCCCTGTCTCTCATTCCCCCCCCCCCGTCTCCCTCCCCTGTCTCTCATTCCCCCCCCGTCTCCCTCCCCTGTCTCTCATTCCCCCCTCTGTCTCTCATTCCCCCCTCTGTCTCTCATTCCCCCCCGTCTCCCTCCCCTGTCTCTCATTCCCCCCCCCGTCTCCCTCCCCTGTCTCTCATTCCCCCCCCCGTCTCCCTCCCCTGTCTCTCATTCCCCCGCCCTGTCTCTCATTCCCCCCCGTCTCCCTCCCCTGTCTCTCATCCCCCCCCCGTCTCCCTCCCCTGTCTCTCATTCCCCCGCCCTGTCTCTCATTCCCCCCCGTCTCCCCCCCCGTCTCCCTCCCCTGTCTCTCATCCCCCCCCCCGTCTCCCTCCCCTGTCTCTCATTCCCCCCCCCCCGTCTCCCTCCCCTGTCTCTCATTCCCCCCCGTCTCCCTCCCCTGTCTCTCATTCCCACCCCGTCTCCCTCCCCTGTCTCTCATTCCCCCCCCGTCTCCCTCCCCTGTCTCTCATTCCCCCCCCCATCTTCCTCCCCTGTCTCTCATTCCCCCCCCCCGTCTCCCTACCCTGTCTCTCATTCCCCCCCCCCCCGTCTTCCTCCCCTGTCTCTCATTCCCCCCCCCCCGTCTTCCTCCCCTGTCTCTCATTCCCCCCCCCGTCTCCCTCCCCTGTCTCTCATTCCCCCCCGTCTCCCTCCCCTGTCTCTCATTCCCCCCAGTCTCCCTCCCCTGTCTCTCATTCCCCCCCCCGTCTCCCTCCCCTGTCTCTCATTCCCCCCCCCGTCTCCCTCCCCTGTCTCTCATTCCCCCCTCTGTCTCTCATTCCCCCCCGTCTCCCTCCCCTGTCTCTCATCCACCCCCCCTCTGTCTCCCCCCCCTGTCTCTCATCCACCCCCCTACCCCCCCTGTCTCTCATCCACCCCTCCTACCCCCCCGTCTCTCATCCACCCCTCCTACCCCCCCTGTCTCTCATCCACCCCGCCTACCCCCCCTGTCTCTCATCCACCCCTCCAACCCCCCCCGTCTCTCATCCACCCCTCCTACCCCCCGTCTCTCATCCACCCCTCCTACCCCCCTGTCTCTCATCCACCCCTCCTACCCCCCCGTCTCTCATCCACCCCTCCTACCCCCCCTATCTCCCTCCCCTGTCTCTCATCCACCCCCCCGTCTCCCTCCCAACCCCCCCATCTCCCTCCCGTCTCTCATCCACCCCCCCCCTGTCTCTCATCCACCCCCCCATCTCCCTCCCCTGTCTCTCATCCACCCCCCCTGTCTCTCATCCACTCCCCCCCCGTCTCTCATCCACCCCCCCCCCCCCCTCTGTCTCCCTCCCCTGTCTCTCTTGAAAGTGCCTTCTTCTCCCACTGGATCTCTGCAGATGGCTGTCCGTGTGTGGAGCAGCGGTGGCCGCAATCCTCATCTCTGTCCTGTCTGCTTGTTGAGGCAGAGATGCAAAGCAGCTGCGTGGAGCTGCAGAGGAAGGAGACCTGGGGGAGAACCCTGCCGCAGGCCAACCAGCACTGGCCCAGATCGGAGCCCCGCGGCTCCATCTCCAGGAAAGGCTCCTCCTTGTACACCCAACGGGGGTAAGTTTATTGCGGGCCTCGCGATCCTCTCCCCCATCTATATTGCAGCCTTGCGCCTGTGGCTCATCTATCGGATCCCCGCCCCCTGCTGCCTGTCCTCGGAGTCCAGCGCACGCAAAGATGTGAAGTAGCTGCGTGGAGCTGCAGAGGAGTGAGGCCTGCGGGAGAAGCAGGCCGCAGGCCAGACAGCACAGGCCCGGATCGGAGGCTCCTCCTTGTACCCCCAACTGTCCTGCCTCCCTGAAGCTGCCTCCTGCAGCACTGAGTACATGGCAGTGCTGGCTGGATGTCTGAGCTTCCCTGCAGTCTGGGGTGCTGTGGGCCGCTGGGGAGCCGTGCAGGTGCCTGGGGTGATCAGTGGCAGGGTCCGCATTTGGGGGCCTAAAATCCGCAGTTGCTGGCAAGGAGCACTCCTTGCCAGCAACTGCGGCCCTCGGTAGCAACAACCCGCATGCTCACAACTATATATGTGATATACACATCTTAGTGAATACAATGAAGCCCCCCTGCAGTGAGCCTTATAAATCAAGTTTATAAATCTGGGTCTGCTTCCTTTTGTCTGACCAATTCATAAAGCTCATTGCTGTAATTTTCATATTCTATCATTCCAACAAAAAAACAAGATTCTGGTGCTATTACATATAAATCCATAAGCAGCAAGATATAAGTACAAGCCCCTAAAACATGTATTAATACAAACATCCACCCCTTTAAGAGTCCTGAAATTACACTTTTATTTCCTAGCACTCCTTTTATATCATTGTATATTAGTACTTTGATTTGCTGTACCTCACAATATGCAGAAACCGATCTTCCAACTGTTTGAAAGTCCTGGTTTCAGCTTTCTGTAGGTGTAGAGTGGGAAGTCATTGGGAGGTGCTGTGTCCAATCACGGATCCTCTATCCACCTCCTCATAAACCTGCAACCAGCTTTAGCCTCGCCTCTGCCAAATACATTTAAAAGAATATGTTTTAGACCGTACAAAATTTGCATTTTTCATGAAAAAATAATTAAAACTCCTGTGTGAACAGAGAGTATGTAAGATGATCTCATTTGCAGACCTGAATGGCTCAAACATTTGTATTCTTGCATATTGGCTGAAAGGAACGAACCTCCACAGGCAATTACACATTCAAAGCAGTTTATTTTGTACCAGGACCTTACATTTCACAAAACAACACACTGACCATTTGCAATAAGTAACAAATTCCTTCTGGTTTCTTGCTAGACAAATACCACACTTGTAAAAAAAGTTATTAAAAGTTAAAAAAAAATTGGCACTATAAAGTTTAGCTGCTACTTTATACAAATGAAAATTCGAATTTTGCCAAATTTCAGTTAATTTTACTCAAGTGAAAATAAAAAATATTTTCTGCAATACTGTGTGGGAATTGTTAGCCAAAAGTATCAGTTTCGATCAAGGGCGTTAGAGTTTAAAATATGTGTGTATATATATATATATATATATATATATATATATATTTATTTATTTATATCGCGCCAACATATTCCGTAGCGCTGTACAGGGGTTTAGTACATGGCAAAAAACAAACTTAACACCTTAGAAATAATGGAGGGCCCTGTTTTTGAGCTTATAATCAAATGTACACACGCTTGAAAACTCGCAAACTTACAATCTAAGGGCCTCATTCTATTATCGGCCGTAGGAGATGCGGGTCCGCAAGGACCGGCCGCAGGCTATTCGCCTATTCTATTCCCTTCCGGCCGGTGATTCCGGCAGGCTTGCATCCGGCGCCTTGTTATCCCTTGCAGCCGCACGCGCCGGAGGAAAGCCTTTGATCTTAAACGGCCGCAAGAGTTTCGGCCGCAAGAAAATCCCGGTTGCTATTCTATTGCTCCGGGAACTCTTTTGGCAAGGCTTAAACCGAGCCGCAGCTTACTTGCAGGAAAAAGGTCCCGCTAGCACCAATTAAGCACATAATAAAGCCATAATAAAGCCATCCTGCACTCTGAGGAGACTATAAAGTGATTGTAGGTGTTAGCAAAAATAGCACAACATTCCCCTACACTCAAATCCGTAAATAATTTTTATTTTAATTCATGTTAAATATCCGTGGACAAAGTCTCGAGGGCTTGGAGCACCTCAGACCCGCCCACGCTGCAGCCGGAAAATAAACAGTTAAGGAAATATCGGATTTGGGCTGATGTGCAAGCTTGAGAGGGGGTTGCTATTAATCCTTATGTCCCCCATTATGATCCCTAGCATTTACAGAGCTTTACAGTGCCATCTTGAATTTATATTTGCTTTTAAAGTTTTCTGACCTTGCGGCCGGTTGCATGATATGCGGCCGGCCGTAAGGGGGATATCCTTGCAGCGCCGTCTATTTGAATTGCAAGGTAACGGGAGCCCGCAAGGAATCGCAGCTTTGCGGCCGTTTTACGTCCGATAATAGAATGAGGCCCTAAGGGTTTAGGTGTGATACAAGAGGGTGACAAATGCAAAATGGCAACGTGAATGCAATTTGTTTAGTCAATTGGAGGGGTCTGTGTGTTGTACTGTAGATTGTGGGTGTAGGTGTTATTAAGCTGTGGAGTGTGCAGTTGTAATTATAAAGGCTTGCGCCTGTGGCTCATCTATCGGATCCCCGCCCCCTGCGGCCTGTCCTCGGAGTCCAGCGCAAGCAAAGATGTGAAGTAGCTGCGTGGAGCTGCAGAGGAGTGAGGCCTGCGGGAGAAGCAGGCCGCAGGCCAGACAGCACAGGCCCGGATCGGAGGCTCCTCCTTGTACCCCCAACTGTCCTGCCTCCCTGAAGCTGCCTCCTGCAGCACTGAGTACATGGCAGTGCTGGCTGGATGTCTGAGCTTCCCTGCAGCCTGGGGTGCTGTGGGCCGCTGGGGAGCCGTGCAGGTGCCTGGGGTGATCAGTGGCAGGGTCCGCATTTGGGGGCCTAAAATCCGCAGTTGCTGGCAAGGAGCACTCCTTGCCAGCAACTGCGGCCCTCGGTAGCAACAACCCGCATGCTCACAACTATATATGTGATATACACATCTTAGTGAATACAATGAAGCCCCCCTCCAGTGAGCCTTATAAATCAAGTTTATAAATCTGGGTCTGCTTCCTTTTGTCTGACCAATTCATAAAGCTCATTGCTGTAATTTTCATATTCTATCATTCCAACAAAAAACAAGATTCTGGTGCTATCACATATAAATCCATAAGCAGCAAGATATAAGTACAAGCCCCTAAAACATGTATTAATACAAACATCCACCCCTTTAAGAGTCCTGAAATTACACTTTTATTTCCTAGCACTCCTTTTATATCATTGTATATTAGTACTTTGATTTGCTGTACCTCACAATATGCAGAAACCGGTCTTCCAGCACTGAATCGCTTCTTGCTCTGCAACACTGTTTGAAAGTCCTGGTTTCAGCTTTCTGTAGGTGTAGAGTGGGAAGTCATTGGGAGGTGCTGTGTCCAATCACGGATCCTCTATCCACCTCCTCATAAACCTGCAACCAGCTTTAGCCTCGCCTCTGCCACATACATTTAAAAGAATATGTTTTAGACCGTACAAAATTTGCATTTTTCATGAAAAAATAATTAAAACTCCTGTGTGAACAGAGAGTATGTAAGATAATCTCATTTGCAGACCTGAATGGCTCAAACATTTGTATTCTTGCATATTGGCTGAAAGGAACGAACCTCCAAAGGCAATTACACATTCAAAGCAGCTTATTTTGTACCAGGACCTTACATTTCACAAAACAACACACTGACCATTTGCAATAAGTAACAAATTCCTTCTGGTTTCTTGCTAGACAAATACCACACTTGTAAAAAAAGTTATTAAAAGTTAAAAAAAATTTGGCACTATAAAGTTTAGCTGCTACTTTATACAAATGAAAATTCGAATTTTGCCAAATTTCAGTTAATTTTACTCAAGTGAAAATGAAAAATATTTTCTGCAATACTGTGTGGGAATTGTTAGCCAAAAGTATCAGTTTCGATCAAGGGCGTTAGAGTTTAAAATATGTGTGTGTATATATATATATATATATATATATATATATATATATTTATTTATATCGCGACAACATATTCCGTAGCGCTGTACAGGGGTTTAGTACATGGCAAAAAACAAACTTAACACCTTAGAAATAATGGAGGGCCCTGTTTTTGAGCTTATAATCAAATGTACACACGCTTGAAAACTCGCAAACTTACAATTTAAGGGCCTCATTCTATTATCGGCCGTAGGAGATGCGGGTCCGCAAGGACCGGCCGCAGGCTATTCGCCTATTCTATTCCCTTCCGGCCGGTGATTCCGGCAGGCTTCCGTCCGGCGCCTTGTTATCCCTTGCAGCCGCACGCGCCGGAGGAAAGCCTTTGATCTTAAACGGCCGCAAGAGTTTCGGCCGCAAGAAAATCCCGGTTGCTATTCTATTGCTCCGGGAACTCTCTCGGCAAGGCTAAAACCGAGCCGCAGCTTACTTGCAGGAAAAAGGTCCCGCTAGCACCAATTAAGCACATAATAAAGCCATAATAAAGCCATCCTGCACTCTGAGGAGACTATAAAGTGATTGTAGGTGTTAGCAAAAATAGCACAACATTCCCCTACACTCAAATCCGTAAATAATTTTTATTTTAATTCATGTTAAATATCCGTGGACAAAGTCCCGAGGGCTTGGAGCACCTCAGACCCGCCCACGCTGCAGCCGGAAAATAAACAGTTAAAGAAATATCGGATTTGGGCTGATGTGCAAGCTTGAGAGGGGGTTGCTATTAATCCTTATGTCCCCCATTATGATCCCTAGCATTTACAGAGCTTTACAGTGCCATCTTGAATTTATATTTGCTTTTAAAGTTTTCTGACCTTGTGGCCGGTTGCATGTTATGCGGCCGGCCGTAAGGTGGATATCCTTGCGGCGCCGTCTATTTGAATTGCAAGGTAACGGGAGCCCGCAAGGAATCGCAGCTTTGCGGCCGTTTTACGTCCGATAATAGAATGAGGCCCTAAGGGTTTAGGTGTGATACAAGAGGGTGACAAATGCAAAATGGCAACGTGAATGCAATTTGTTTAGTCAATTGGAGGGGTCTGTGTGTTGTACTGTAGATTGTGGGTGTAGGTGTTATTAAGCTGTGGAGTGTGCAGTTGTAATTATAAAGGCTAAAGGTGATAAGATTTTTTTAAACAGGTGTGTTATTAGTAATTTGGTAGTTATTTTGTGTTTCTTCCATTTGCGAATAATCACACCAACTGTTGTCACCTTCTCAGCAAGCTGCTTAGCGATGGTCTTGTAGCCCATTCCAGCCTTGTGTAGGTCTCCAATCTTGTCCCTGACATCCTTGGACTCTTTGGTCTTGGCCATGGTGGAGAGTTTGGAGTCTGATTGATTGCTTTTGTGGACAGGTGTCTTTTATAGAGGTAACAAGCTGAGATTAGGAGCACTCCCTTTAAGAGAGTGCTCCTAATCTCAGCTCGTTACCTGTATAAAAGACACCTGGGAGCCAGAAATCTTGCTGAATGATAGGGGATCAAAATACTTATTTCCCTCACTGACCTGCAAATAAATGTATAACTTTTATGACATGCGTTTTTCTTGTTTTTTTTTTTATTCTTTATTCTGTCTCTCGCTATTAAACACCTACCATTAAAATTATAGACTGGTCATTTCTTTGTCAGTGGACAAACATCCAAAATCAGCAGGGGATCAAATACGTCCCGTCCCCTTCACCCCCACTGTATATATAAATAATGTTTTTGTTGTTCCGTCCTTCAGTTGTGTTCAACTCTTGGTGACCATATGGACGCAACACGCCAGACAAATCTTGTGTCTGGTTATGCTCATCCATATAGTTTTGGCAAAGATACTGGAGTGGATTGCCAGTTCCTTCTCCAGTGGTCCGTGATTAGTCTGACCTCTTTGTTATGACCTTCTCAGAGGAAACTACTTGGTATGTATGTATGTGTATATATATATAAATATATATATATATATATATATATATATATATACACACACAGTGGACTCACACCTTGGCTTATAGGCACAGACTGGCTACATTGGCACATAGGTATAGGCTGGACACATGGGAACATAGGTATAGGCTGGGCACATAGGTACAGGCTGGGCACATTGGCACATAGGTATAGGTTGGGCACATAGGTACAGGCTGGGAACATTGGCACATAGGTACAGGCTGGGCACATAGGTACATAGTTATATGCTGGGCACATAGCTACAGGCTGGGCACATTGGTACATAGGTATAGGTTGGGCACATAGGTACAGGCTGGGCACATTGGCACATAGGTATAGGCTGGGCACATAGGTACAGGCTGGGCACATTGGCACATAGGCACATAAGTATAGGCTGGGCACATTGGCACATAAGTATAGAATGGGCACATTGGCACATAGGTACAGGCTGGGCACATTGGCACATAGGTATAGGTTGGGCACATTGGCACATAGGTATAGGCTGGGCACATAGGTATAAGCTGGGCACATTGGCACATAGGTATAGGTTGGGCATATTGGCACATAGGTACAGGCTGAACACATTGGCACATAGGTATACGCTGGGCACATTGGCACATAGGTATAGGCTGGGCACAGAGGTACAGACTGGGCACATATTCAGTATTAGGTCCTCTCCTTTTTAACATATTTATTAATGACTTAGAGGTAGGATTGGAGTGTGGTGTCTCCATTTTCGCTGATGACACGAAGTTGCGCAAGGTAATTAAATCAGATAATGATGTGCTTTCCCGCCAAAGGGATTTACATAAAATTGAGGAATGAGCATCTAAATGGCAGATGAGATTTAATACGAATAAATGTAAAATTATGCATCTGGGAAGGAAAAATAGCCATGCAATTTATAATCTTAATGGAGCAAATCTAGTTGTATCAGATATTGAAAGGGATTTGGGAGTGCTTGTGGACAACCACCTAGGTAACAGTGCTCAAAGCCAAGCAGCAGCTGCAAAGGCAAATAAAATATTAGCATGTATTAAGAAGGGTATAGAACAAAGGAAGCAAATATAATTCTGCAACTATACAAATCCCTAGTACGCCCTCATTTGGAATATGGAGTACAATTTTGGGCACCACTTCATAAAAATGACATTTTAGAGCTGGAAAAGGTACAGAGGAGGGCAACAAAACTAATAAGGGGAATGGACGGGCTACGTTATAAAGAAAGACTAACCAAATTAAACTTTTTTTCTCTAGAAAAAAGGTGTCTAAGAGGGGATATGATTACCTTATATAAATACATCCAGGGTCAGTATAAAGATTTGTCAAGGCAGCTTTTTCGCTACCAGAGGAGGAGGTGACAGCGGATTCGATAGATAACTTTAAAAGGTGACTGAATTTATTTCTAATTAAAAAGGGAGAAATTAGAGAGACAGTATTGATCCAGGGAGAAATCTGATCGCCAGTATCTGGGGTCAGGAAGGAATTAATTTTTTTTTCCCCTTTGAGACGATTGGCTAAGTCTCGCTTTTTTCTGTTTGCCTTCCTCTGGATTAATAATTAAAAAAAAAATGATTCATAATTAATTAACAACTAATTAATTCATATTTAATCAACATATTGCAGATCAGAGGAGATCTTAAAAGGTTGAACTTGATGGACTGAAACTCTTTTTTCAACCTTAATTACTATGGGCCTCATTCTATTAGCGGCCGTAATCGGCCGTAAGGCTGCGATTCCTTGCGGGGGTTCAGTTAACTCGCGATTCTATTATACGGCCCCGCAAGGATCTCCTTTTACAGCCGGCCGCATATCTTGGAACCGGCCGTAAGCTGTGAAATATAAAAACTCAAAAATAAATTCAAGCCTGCACTGTACAGCTCTGTAAATGCTAGGGATCATATTGGGGGACATGAGGATTAAAAGGAACCCACTCTCAAGCTTGCACATCAGCCCAAACCCAAGTTCAAATTAACTGTTTATTTTCCCGCTGCGGCGTGGGCATGTCTGAGGTGCTCCAAGCACTCTGGACTTTTTACATGGATATTTTACGGATATTAAAAATCAAATATTTTACGGATTTGAGTATAGGATAATTATGTGCTATTTTTTCTAACACCTAAAATCCCTTTATAGTCTTCTCAAAGTGCAGGATGGCTTTATTTGAGCTATTTTATGTGCTTAATTGGTGCTAGCGGGACCTCTTTCCTGCAAGTAAGCAGCGGCTCGCTTTTAGCCTTGCAGAGAGGTTTCCCGGAGCAATTGAATTGCAAATAGGAATTTCTTACGGCCGAAACACTTGCGGCCGTTTTAGATCAAAGGATTTCCTCTGGCGCGAGCGGCCGCAAGAGATAGCAAGGCACCGGCCGCAAGCCTGCCGGAGCCTCCGGCCGTAAGGGAATAGAATAGCCAAATAGCTTGCGGCCGGTCCTTGCGGCCTCGCAACGGCTGCGGCAGCTAATAGAATGAGGCCCTATGTAAATATGTAATATGTACAGGCTGGGCACATTGGCACATAGGTATAGGCTGGACACATAGGTACAGGCTGGGCACATTGGCACATATGCACATAAGTATAGGCTGGGCACATTGGCACATAAGTATAGACTGGGCACATTGGCACATAGGTACAGGCTGGGCACATAGGTACAGACTGGGCACATTGCCACATAGGTATAGGCTGGGCACCTAGGTACAGGCTGGGCACATTGGCACATAGGCACATAAGTGTAGACTGGGCACATTAGCACATAGGTATAGGCTGGGTACATATGAACAGGCTGGGCACATTGGCACATAGGTATAGGCTGGGCACATAGGTACAGGCTGGGCACATTGGCACATAGGCACATAAGTTTAGGCTGGGCACATTGGCACAGGCACATACGTATAGACTGGGCACATTGGCACATAGGTACAGGCTGGGCACATAGGTACAGACTGGGCACATTGTCACATAGGTATAGGCTGGGCACCTAGGTACAGGCTGAACACATTGGCACATAGGTATACGCTGGGCACATTGGCACATAGGTATAGGCTGGGCACAGAGGTACAGACTGGGCACATATTCAGTATTAGGTCCTCTCCTTTTTAACATATTTATTAATGACTTAGAGGTAGGATTGGAGTGTGGTGTCTCCATTTTCGCTGATGACACGAAGTTGCGCAAGGTAATTAAATCAGATAATGATGTGCTTTCCCGCCAAAGGGATTTACATAAAATTGAGGAATGAGCATCTAAATGGCAGATGAGATTTAATACGAATAAATGTAAAATTATGCATCTGGGAAGGAAAAATAGCCATGCAATTTATAATCTTAATGGAGCAAATCTAGTTGTATCACATATTGAAAGGGATTTGGGAGTGCTTGTGGACAACCACCTAGGTAACAGAGCTCAAAGCCAAGCAGCAGCTGCAAAGGCAAATACAATATTAGCATGTATTAAGAAGGGTATAGAACAAGGGAAGCAAATATAATTCTGCAACTATACAAATCCCTAGTACGCCCTCATTTGGAATATGGAGTACAATTTTGGGCACCACTTCATAAAAATGACATTTTAGAGCTGGAAAAGGTACAGAGGAGGGCAACAAAACTAATAAGGGGAATGGACGGGCTACGTTATAAAGAAAGACTAACCAAATTAAACTTTTTTTCTCTAGAAAAAAGGTGTCTAAGAGGGGATATGATTACCTTATATAAATACATCCAGGGTCAGTATAAAGATTTGTCAAGGCAGCTTTTTGTTTTCAAGAGGTTTTTAACTGACAAGAGGACATCCCTTAAGGTTAGAAGTAAAAAGATTCCACCTTAAAGAAAGAAAAGGGTTCTTCACAGTAAGGGTGGTTAATCTGTGGAATTCGCTACCAGAGGAGGAGGTGACAGCGGATTCAATAGATAACTTTAAAAGGTGACTGAATTTATTTCTAATTAAAAAGGGAGAAATTAGAGAGACAGTATTGATCCAGGGAGAAATCTGATCGCCAGTATCTGGGGTCAGGAAGGAATTAATTTTTTTTTCCCCTTTGAGACGATTGGCTAAGTCTCGCTTTTTTCTGTTTGCCTTCCTCTGGATTAATAATAAAAAAAAAAAAATGATTCATAATTAATTAACAACTAATTAATTCATATTTAATCAACATATTGCAGATCAGAGGAGATCTTAAAAGGTTGAACTTGATGGACTGAAACTCTTTTTTCAACCTTAATTACTATATAAATATGTAATATGTACAGGCTGGGCACATTGGCACATAGGTATAGGCTGGACACATAGGTACAGGCTGGGCACATTGGCACATAAGTATAGACTGGGCACATTGGCACATAGGAACAGGCTGGGCACATAGGTACAGACTGGGCACATTGCCACATAGGTATAGGCTGGGCACCTAGGTACAGGCTGGGCACATTGGCACATAGGCACATAAGTGTAGACTGGGCACATTAGCACATAGGTATAGGCTGGGCACATATGAACAGGCTGGGCACATTGGCACATAGGTATAGGCTGGGCACATAGGTACAGGCTGGGCACATTGGCACATAGGCACATAAGTATAGGCTGGGCACATTGGTACAGGCACATACGTATAGACTGGGCACATTGGCACATAGGTACAGGCTGGGCACATAGGTACAGACTGGGCACATTGTCACATAGGTATAGGCTGGGCACCTAGGTACAGACTGGGCACATTGGCACATAAGTGTAGACTGGGCACATTAGCACATATATATAGGCTGGGCACATATGAACAGGCTGGGCACATTGGCACATAGGTATAGGCTAGGCACATAGGTATAGGCTGGGCATGTTGGCACATTGATATAGTCTGGGCATATTGGCACATAGATACATAAGTATAGGCAGGGCACATTAGCACACAGGTATAGGCTGGGCACATTGGCACACAGGGACATAAGTATAGGCTGGGCACATAGGTAAAGGGTGGGCACATTGGCACATAAGTATAGGCTGGGCACATTGACACATAGGTATAGGCTGGGCATATTGGCACAAAAGTATAGGCTGGGCAAATTTGCACATAGGTATAGGTTGGGCACATAGGTACAGGCTGGGCACATTGGCACATAGGTATAGGCTGGGCACATTGGCACATAGGGACATAAGTATAGGCTGGGCACATTGGCACATAGGTATAGGCTGGGCACATTGGCACATAAGTATAGGCTGGGCACATTGGCACATAGGTATAGGCTTGGCACATTGGTATAGTCTTGGCACATAGTTACAGGCTGGGCACATTGGCACATACGTATAGGCTGGGCACATTGGCACATAAGTATAGGCTGGGCACATTGGCACATAGGTATAGGCTTGGCACACTGGTATAGGCTTGGCACATAGGTACAGGCTGGGCACATTGGCACATAAGTATAGGCTGGGCACATTGTCAAAGGTATCAGCTGGGAGGGCAACAAAACTGATAAGGGGAATGGACGGGCTACGTTATAAAGAAAGACTAACCAAATTAAACTTTTTTTCTCTAGAAAAAAGGTGTCTAAGAGGGGATATGATTACCTTATATAAATACATCCAGGGTCAGTATAAAGATTTGTCAAGGCAGCTTTTTGTTTTCAAGAGGTTTTTAACTGACAAGAGGACATCCCTTAAGGTTAGAAGTAAAAAGATTCCACCTTAAAGAAAGAAAAGGGCTCTTCACAGTAAGGGTGGTTAATCTGTGGAATTCGCTACCAGAGGAGGAGGTGACAGCGGATTCGATAGATAACTTTAAAAGGTGACTGAATTTATTTCTAATTAAAAAGGGAGAAATTAGAGAGACAGTATTGATCCAGGGAGAAATCTGATCGCCAGTATCTGGGGTCAGGAAGGAATTAATTTTTTTTTCCCCTTTGAGACGATTGGCTAAGTCTCGCTTTTTTCTGTTTGCCTTCCTCTGGATTAATAATTAAAAAAAAAAATGATTCATAATTAATTAACAACGAATTAATTCATATTTAATCAACATATTGCAGATCAGAGAAGATCTTAAAAGTTTGAACTTGATGGACTGAAACTCTTTTTTCAACCTTAATTACTATGTAAATATGTAATATGTACAGGCTGGGCACATTGGCACATAGGTATAGGCTGGACACATAGGTACAGGCTGGGCACATTGGCACATAAGTATAGACTGGGCACATTGGCACATAGGTACAGGCTGGGCACATAGGTACAGACTGGGCACATTGCCACATACGTATAGGCTGGGCACATTGGCACATAAGTATAGGCTGGGCACATTGGCACATAGGTATAGGCTTGGCACACTGGTATAGGCTTGGCACATAGGTACAGGCTGGGCACATTGGCACATAAGTATAGGCTGGGCACATTGTCAAAGGTATCAGCTGGGAGGGCAACAAAACTGATAAGGGGAATGGACGGGCTACGTTATAAAGAAAGACTAACCAAATTAAACTTTTTTTCTCTAGAAAAAAGGTGTCTAAGAGGGGATATGATTACCTTATATAAATACATCCAGGGTCAGTATAAAGATTTGTCAAGGCAGCTTTTTGTTTTCAAGAGGTTTTTAACTGACAAGAGGACATCCCTTAAGGTTAGAAGTAAAAAGATTCCACCTTAAAGAAAGAAAAGGGCTCTTCACAGTAAGGGTGGTTAATCTGTGGAATTCGCTACCAGAGGAGGAGGTGACAGCGGATTCGATAGATAACTTTAAAAGGTGACTGAATTTATTTCTAATTAAAAAGGGAGAAATTAGAGAGACAGTATTGATCCAGGGAGAAATCTGATCGCCAGTATCTGGGGTCAGGAAGGAATTAATTTTTTTTTCCCCTTTGAGACGATTGGCTAAGTCTCGCTTTTTTCTGTTTGCCTTCCTCTGGATTAATAATTAAAAAAAAAATGATTCATAATTAATTAACAACGAATTAATTCATATTTAATCAACATATTGCAGATCAGAGAAGATCTTAAAAGTTTGAACTTGATGGACTGAAACTCTTTTTTCAACCTTAATTACTATGTAAATATGTAATATGTACAGGCTGGGCACATTGGCACATAGGTATAGGCTGGACACATAGGTACAGGCTGGGCACATTGGCACATAAGTATAGACTGGGCACATTGGCACATAGGTACAGGCTGGGCACATAGGTACAGACTGGGCACATTGCCACATAGGTATAGGCTGGGCACCTAGGTACAGGCTGGGCACATTGGCACATAGGCACATAAGTGTAGACTGGGCACATTAGCACATAGGTATAGGCTGGGCACATTGGCACATAAGTGTAGACTGGGCACATTAGCACATATATATAGGCTGGGCACATATGAACAGGCTGGGCACATTGGCACATAGGTATAGGCTAGGCACATAGGTATAGGCTGGGCATGTTGGCACATTGATATAGTCTGGGCATATTGGCACATAGATACATAAGTATAGGCAGGGCACATTAGCACACAGGTATAGGCTGGGCACATTGGCACACAGGGACATACGTATAGGCTGGGCACATAGGTAAAGGGTGGGCACATTGGCACATAAGTATAGGCTGGGCACATTGATACATAGGTATAGGCTGGGCATATTAGCACATAAGTATAGGCTGGGCAAATTTGCACATAGGTATAGGTTGGGCACATAGGTACAGGCTGGGCACATTGGCACATAAGTATAGGCTGGGCACATTGACACATAGGTATAGGCTGGGCATATTGGCACAAAAGTATAGGCTGGGCAAATTTGCACATAGGTATAGGTTGGGCACATAGGTACAGGCTGGGCACATTGGCACATAGGTATAGGCTGGGCACATTGGCACATAGGGACATAAGTATAGGCTGGGCACATTGGCACATAGGTATAGGCTGGGCACATTGGCACATAAGTATAGGCTGGGCACATTGGCACATAGGTATAGGCTTGGCACATTGGTATAGTCTTGGCACATAGTTACAGGCTGGGCACATTGGCACATACGTATAGGCTGGGCACATTGGCACATAAGTATAGGCTGGGCACATTGGCACATAGGTATAGGCTTGGCACACTGGTATAGGCTTGGCACATAGGTACAGGCTGGGCACATTGGCACATAAGTATAGGCTGGGCACATTGTCAAAGGTATCAGCTGGGAGGGCAACAAAACTGATAAGGGGAATGGACGGGCTACGTTATAAAGAAAGACTAACCAAATTAAACTTTTTTTCTCTAGAAAAAAGGTGTCTAAGAGGGGATATGATTACCTTATATAAATACATCCAGGGTCAGTATAAAGATTTGTCAAGGCAGCTTTTTGTTTTCAAGAGGTTTTTAACTGACAAGAGGACATCCCTTAAGGTTAGAAGTAAAAAGATTCCACCTTAAAGAAAGAAAAGGGCTCTTCACAGTAAGGGTGGTTAATCTGTGGAATTCGCTACCAGAGAAGGAGGTGACAGCGGATTCGATAGATAACTTTAAAAGGTGACTGAATTTATTTCTAATTAAAAAGGGAGAAATTAGAGAGACAGTATTGATCCAGGGAGAAATCTGATCGCCAGTATCTGGGGTCAGGAAGGAATTAATTTTTTTTCCCCCTTTGAGACGATTGGCTAAGTCTCGCTTTTTTCTGTTTGCCTTCCTCTGGATTAATAATTTAAAAAAAAAATGATTCATAATTAATTAACAACGAATTAATTCATATTTAATCAACATATTGCAGATCAGAGGAGATCTTAAAAGGTTGAACTTGATGGACTGAAACTCTTTTTTCAACCTTAATTACTATGTAAATATGTAATATGTACAGGCTGGGCACATTGGCACATAGGTATAGGCTGGACACATAGGTACAGGCTGGGCACATTGGCACATAAGTATAGACTGGGCACATTGGCACATAGGTACAGGCTGGGCACATAGGTACAGACTGGGCACATTGCCACATAGGTATAGGCTGGGCACCTAGGTACAGGCTGGGCACATTGGCACATAGGCACATAAGTGTAGGCTGGGCACATTAGCACATAGGTATAGGCTGGGCACATTGGCACATAAGTGTAGACTGGGCACATTAGCACATATATATAGGCTGGGCACATATGAACAGGCTGGGCACATTGGCACATAGGTATAGGCTAGGCACATAGGTATAGGCTGGGCATGTTGGCACATTGATATAGTCTGGGCATATTGGCACATAGATACATAAGTATAGGCAGGGCACATTAGCACACAGGTATAGGCTGGGCACATTGGCACACAGGGACATACGTATAGGCTGGGCACATAGGTAAAGGGTGGGCACATTGGTACATAAGTATAGGCTGGGCACATTGATACATAGGTATAGGCTGGGCATATTGGCACATAAGTATAGGCTGGGCAAATTTGCACATAGGTATAGGTTGGGCACATAGGTACAGGCTGGGCACATTGGCACATAGGTATAGGCTGGGCACATTGGCACATAGGGACATAAGTATAGGCTGGGCACATTGGCACATAGGTATAGGCTGGGCACATTGGCACATAAGTATAGGCTGGGCACATTGGCACATAGGTATAGGCTTGGCACATTGGTATAGTCTTGGCACATAGTTACAGGCTGGGCACATTGGCACATACGTATAGGCTGGGCACATTGGCACATAAGTATAGGCTGGGCACATTGGCACATAGGTATAGGCTTGGCACACTGGTATAGGCTTGGCACATTGGCACATAAGTATAGGCTGGGCACATTGTCAAAGGTATCAGCTGGGAGGGCAACAAAACTGATAAGGGGAATGGACGGGCTACGTTATAAAGAAAGACTAACCAAATTAAACTTATTTTCTCTAGAAAAAAGGTGTCTAAGAGGGGATATGATTACCTTATATAAATACATCCAGGGTCAGTATAAAGATTTGTCAAGGGAGCTTTTTGTTTCAAGAGGTTTTTAACTGACAAGAGGACATCCCTTGAGGTTAGAAGTAAAAAGATTCCACCTTAAAGAAAGAAAAGGGTTCTTCACAGTAAGGGTGGTTAATCTGTGGAATTCGCTACCAGAGGAGGAGGTGACAGCGGATTCGATATATAACTTTAAAAGGGGACTGAATTTATTTCTAATTAAAAAGGGAGAAATTAGAGAGACAGTATTGATCCAGGGAGAAATCTGATCGTTAGTATCTGGGGTCAGGAAGGAATTAATTTTTTTTCCCCTTTGAGACGATTGGCTTAGTCTCGCTTTTTTCTGTTTGCCTTCCTCTGGATTAATAATAAAAATAAAATAAATTGATTCATAATTAATTAACAACTAATTAATTAATATTTAATCAACATATTGCAGATCAGAGGAGATCTTAAAAGGTTGAACTTGATGGACTGAAACTCTTTTTTCAACCTTAATTACTATGTAACTATGTAATATGTACAGGCTGGGCACATTGGCACATAGGTATAGGCTGGGCACATAGGTACAGGCTGGGCACATTGGCACATAGGCACATAAGTATAGGCTGGGCACATTGGCACATAAGGTGTAGGCTGGGCACATTGGCACATAGGTTTAGGCTTGGCACATTGGTATAGGCTTGGCACATAGGTACAGGCTGGGCACATTGGCACATAATATAGGCTGGGCACATTGGCACTTAGGTTTAGGCTGGGCACATTGGCACATAAGTATAGGCTGGGCACATTGGCACATAGGTATAGGCTTGGCACATTGGTATCGGCTTGGCACATAGGTACAGGCTGGGGACATTGGCACATAAGTATAGGCTAGGCACATTGTCAAAGGTATCAGCTGGGCACATTGGCATAGGCTGGGCACATAGGTACAGGATTGGCACATTGGCACATAAGTATAGTGTGGGCACAGTGGCGCATAGATATAGGCTGGGCACATTGGCACATAGGTATAGGCTGGGCACATTGGCACATAGGGACATAAGTATAGACTGGGCACATTGGCACATAGGTATAGGCTGGGCACATTGGCACATAGGGACATAAGTATAGACTGGGCACATTGGCACATAGGTATAGGCTGGGCACATTGGCACATAAGTATAGGCTAAGCATATTGGCACATAGGTATAGGCTTGGCACATAGGTACAGGCTGGGCACATAGGTACAGGCTGGGGACATTGGCACATAAGTATAGGCTGGGCGCATTGGCACATAGGTATAGGCTGGGCACATTGGCACATAGGTATAGGCTTGGCACACTGGTATAGGCTTGGTACATAGGTACAGGCTGGGCACATTGGCATATTAGTATAGGCTGGGCACATTGTCAAAGGTATCAGCTGGGCACATTGGCATAGGATGGGCACATAGGTACAGGATGGGCACATTGGCACATAAGTATAGGGTGGGCACAGTGGCACATATTTATAGGCTTGGCACACAGGTACAGGCTGGGCACATTGGCACATAAGTATAGGCTGGGCACTATTATATATCAAAATAATCGGATCATAGTGAAACACATAGTCAATGTATTCAGTCACAATCACCGAGCTAAACAAAAAAGCCAAAAGCAATACATTTTGAAAATTAAATTATGGGCTTTTGCTATATTAGTTATTTTACCTTGCTAGTCATGTTATGGAAAAATATAGATGTATTAGTTACTCCTACATCATTCAAAATCTTACAGACACTTTGGGGCAGGGTAATTAAGTCAGTTTTGGACAACTCTGGCTTTCCCCCCTACCTAGCCAGGTACAATATTGAATGCAAAATGTAACCAAATGTATCCCATATGGTGCAGATTACTGTACCAAACTCAACCATATTACAGCAAGTTCAGAAGTGACTATCTGCACCTCCCCAAAGTAGGAACAGATGAATAAAATATAAGCTTTGCAAAATGGGTGTAAACAAATGACATTTCTGCTGCAAGTGTCACTAAAACTATACACATCACAAATTACTGTATGAAAATAATTTCACATGAAAACCATAAAAAAGGGAGGATCTATCCTGTTATGTGCACGCATGGCATGGGAAGCTTCCTGGTGCCGAGCATGCACTCGTCCCAATGTACTCCCAAAGCCCCTAAACCCCTTGCCGGCCTTAACCCTAGCCCCCGACACCAGTTATCGGCCCTAACCCTAAACCTAACCCCCTAAACCCCCACTCCCCTTGCCGGCTCTAACCCCCTAACCCTCTTAGTCTAACCCTAACCCCCTAAAGGTAACTTCCTAACCCTAACCCCCTACACCACTCACCAGCCCTAACCCACTAACCTGAAAACCCCTAACCACTTAGCAGCCATTTAGAGACAGCTACATTGGAACGTCTGCGGCGCGCTTCCCGTGCGTGCACATAACAGGATAGGTCCACAAGTGCAGCCTACAGAGGATTACAGAAGGTACCATAGTGAGAGGCCCTCCCTGGAAGGGGATGCAGAGTTCTCAAATTAATTTATTATTACCATTTTGTGGACTGCTGCTGAAAAATCATAAGTGGCCATTACCACTGTAAATCTCAGGTGGTCATTGACTTTTAAAATCTAAAACACTAAAGGAATTTCTAATTGGGACATCAGGATCGTGCCCCCAGGCTTTCTCAGCTGCACAGAGTGCAGGGTGCACATCACAGCATTGGCCGGCGCGGAGGCAGCCCAGGCACGCCGGGTCTGACGCAGCGCTGCGTGACCCGGCGGAGCCTGGGCGATCTGGATTGGCTGGGAGGAGGAGGAGGGACTTAAGCGCCTTTCGCGGGCTTCCTCCTAACTCCGCGCCGGCCATTGATCTGATCTGAGGTCTGCACGCTGCGCTCTCTGCATTTAAGGAAAAAGCAAGTAATATAGGGGGCCTCAGCTTATAAGTGGCCCCCGACCCCTCTCACACCTACTCTCTGCCCTTAAAGTGCCTGAGCACCACACTAGTAGCCCCCCTCACCTTCCCCTGTCACTTGGTATAGGGACCCAGGCTCACAGCATCAGCATATATTCCCCATAGCAGCATTCCCTGCTCTGTAGGTCCCTGGGGAGGGTGTCACATTTGTCCCAAGTGGGGTGGCAGCTTATACCTGGGGCGTTAGAGGCCTTGCTGACCATGGTCAGAACTAGGGCTTTGAGCCATGGGGTTAGATGGCTCCAGGACAGAATGGGCTCAGGCCATCTAGGGGGGGAGGTTGATGCCACTGAGGCACAGGCTGGACAGGCCTCATAGCCTAGATAGTCTGGCGGAGCAGCGTGACACTTCTGATCTGAGCAATAGGGCTAGGAGCAGCGGGGAGGGCACAGATATGGTCCTTGAGAGTCAGGAGCTTATCCCCCCCACCGCTGAGAGCGTGGTGCCAGCAGGAAGCGCGGGCGAGGGCCTGACAGGAGAGTTAGGCCACAGCGCAAGTCACCCATCCCTGACATCATTACGGATACAGGGACGCCCATAGTGACTCAGGGGCAGGACCAGGGTAGAGATAGCATTGACCGCCATAGGCCGCCGAGCCGGAGGGAATACTTACGCCCTAGCGTAGCCGCCGAGTCTGAGTACTACTTTGGGGGGGAGCGGATTGCAAGTTCCATAACGAGGGATAGATGCAGGAGAGCTAGTGATTGTTCTTCATGCTTCCCCAGAGCCAGAGGGAGATCCAGGTCTCGGAGCAGACGGTCTTGCGGCTGCAGCTGTGCTTGCACAAGAGGGGGTGAAAGGAGCCCACAGCGGTCGAGACGTGCAGGGACGCCCGCTCGTCCAGACCAGCAGGTCGTACCCAGGATGGCAGCCGCACCAGGGCAAGGAGAATCAGGTGAGAAGCTGACAAATTTCAGGGAGACGGGGGTGGCAGTACATGGAGCCTCTTCCAGGGAATCTCAATTCTTGTCGTCCCTAAAAGCCCTTATAGAAACCCATAACGTTGCCGTCTCCGATGCGGAAGTTGGTGCGTGGGCGGAGCCATCCCTTCCCGCTAGGTCGCCCCGAGCGGAGCTCACCAACCCCACTACAAACACGACGTGCGTGGCGCCGCATACCGGAGAAGAAGAACAGGACAGGGGCAGAGGAAACGTGCGGGATGCTGCTGCAAGCCTGTCCATCTTTTGCGCCCAGGACAATCTGGGGGCGCATTTAGCCTTGGACGTCAAAGAAAAAATCTGGCGACGGGAGTACATAGAGATATTTTCCTTGCTGCCAATGTCACGGATGAACGAGAATCCAGAGAGGTTTCACAGGGAAGGAGATGACTGGAGGCACACTTTCAGGCGCGTACCAAGAACGTTCGACAACTGGTTGCAGGCATTTGCCATCATGGCCTGCGTCATGGGAGAAAAACACCCGAAAAAAATGCTCAGGAACGCATATCGGACGTATGGTGGAATGGCTTGGTGGCGATATGACGAGGAATTCCGGCAATACATGTCCTCCCATCCGGAGATGGCATGGAGCGACAAGGCGGTGGTCTATTGGCTGAACATAATGACACCAATGCGGGCTACGAGCACAGCTGGTGAAGGCGTCTGTCACTCATTCAACGAGGGCAACTGCAAGCGGGCACCAAACTGCCAGTTCAAGCACGTCTGTGCAAGTTGTGGAGGGGACCACGCGGCCTCAAGATGCACTCGACAAAAGGATGGATACAGGGCTGGAGAGCCCGCTCAAAAAGGGGTGGACCCCCATACAGCTGGGCGCAATGCTGCCGTGGCTAGAACGCTACGGTAGGTTGGCAGCAAAAGCCGGGGCGGCTGCCCTACTACGGGAGGGTTTCCAGGAAGGGTTCAAGATTCCATGCTCTCTCGTCCCGTTCGAGTCACGTCTAAGAAACCTGAAATCGGTAAAGGAGTTTCCTGAGGTAGCGGCGGAAAAAATCCGGACAAAGGTAGAACTGGGTAGGATGGCGGGGCCCTTCCCCTTCATCCCCTTCCAGGGTCTGGTGATTTCCCCTCTGGGCGTAGTGCCGAAGAAGGAAGCAGGAAAATTCAGCCTCATCCAGCATCTATCCTATCCTCCAGGTGGTTCCGTCAACGATGGGATTGACAAGCAGTACTGGTCAGTGTCGTATGCCCCTTTCGATCGGGCCACGGACCTGGTTAGGCGAGCAGGCGTCGGGGCTAAGATGGCGAAGGTGGATATCGAATCTGCGTTTCGTTTGCTCCCAGTACATCCTCAGAGTCATCGGTTCCTGGTGTGCTTCGTGGATGGACAGTACTTCGTGGATCTGTGTCTCCCCATGGGATGTTCTATTTCTTGTTCCTACTTCGAAGCCTTCAGTACGTTCCTGCAATGGGTAGCTCAAACCGAGTCGAGCTGCCAAGGGATTACCCATTACCTCGATGATTTCCTTAACGTGGGACCGGCGGGCTTAGACACATGCAACTTCATACTGCGGACATTCGCAAGGATATGTCAAGATTTCGGGGTTCCACTGGCAGAAAAGAAGACAGAAGGACCGACCACGGATCGGACTTTCCTGGGGATTCGGATCAATTCGGACAAGATGGAATTCAGCTTGCCGTTGGACAAGGTGTTGGACCTGTCGGCAGAACTGGCGGCCCTGGAAGGCGCAAGGCGAGTGTCACTGCGGCGGCTGCAATCCATCTTGGGAAAGCTGAATTTCGCGTGCAGGATCGTTCCCATGGGCCGTATATTCAGCAGAAGAATGACGTTGGCTACTGCCGTGATATCTCAGCCGCATCATTTTATAAAGGTGTCCGGGGCCATGAGGGAAGATGCACGAGTGTGGACGGCAGAACTTCAATGGGAGCACCCTGATCCAGCCGAGCAGGGTGACGAATGGGCAGCTAGACCTCTATGCGGGTTCAAGTATGTTCGGAATAAGAGCCTATTTTAGAGGCGCATGGTGCGCAGCACCATGGCCCGAATCATGGGTCAAAGGAAGGCTTACAGAAGATCCTACGGTTCTGGAGATGTTCACCATCACCACGGCGGTTCATCTGTGGGGTAGGTGCTTCAGGTACCGGCAGGTCCTTTTTCAATCAGGCAGCCCGAAAACGGTCCGGGTAGTTAATAGCCTGACGGCTGCATCTGGGCCGTTGATAAGGGTCATACGGCACTTGGTTCTTTGTTGCCTGCGGCCTAATATCTGGATGAGGGCGGAGTATATTCCTGGCCTTAACGTAGGGATGGTTGATGCCCTTTCTCGGTTACAGGGAACCTGGTTTTGCACACTGGCACCGGCGGCGAAGGACCAAGGAGAGGACATACCTTCAGAACTCTGGGAGCTTGGAGTGGTACGGTAGCTGGTTACATCAGGCAGTCGGTAGCGCCAAAGACGTGGGTGGCCTACAGGAAGGTGTGGAACATGTGGAGCGACATGGTTGAGGAGGCCGTTGGCGAGGGTTCAGAAGAGAAGGCCATAGGAATTCTTATGTGGTTTTTGCTTCGGAGCGCAGAGAGAGGTGCTTCCAGGGCAACAGTGGCTCGGCAGTTGACGGCCCTAGCATTTATGTTCAGGTTGGCAGGACAGAAGGACCTAACAAAGGAGTTTGTGGTTTGCCGGGTGGTAAAAGGCATGTTCCATGGGAAGCACCGGACGGATAGGAGGCACCCGATCACTTTCTCCCTGTTACTATGCCTGGGGGAGGCGTTGGGTGTGCTATGCAGGGACTCCTTCGAATCTCTGCTTTTCCGTACGCCTTTTCCTTAGAATTCTTTGGTGCTTTCGGGATCGGGGAACTGGTCTCGGAAAACAGGCACGGTTCGGGGGGGCTGCTGGTGGAGGACATCTGTCTGGAGGGTGACAGAGTGTTGCTATGGCTGAGGAGGTCAAAAATGGATCAGGCCAGAAAAGGAAGGGAAGTGGTCATATACAAAACTGGAACGGAGAGTTGCCCCCAGGCAAGTGTGAGGTTGTACTTGGAAAAAAAGCCAACGGGGCCAGGCACACTGCTATTGCATGCAAATGGCCAGGCCTTGTCACGATTTCAATTCGAAAGGATGCTGAAGAAGTCTTTACGGCAGTTAGGCTTGGACCCGGCGGACTTCGGCACACATTAGTTTCTGTGCGGAGCCGCTACGGAGGCGGCAAGGCTAGGTCTCCCAGAGAGTATGGTTAAAAGGATTGGGAGATAGGAGTCACATCGTTTTAGCTCATACATACGGCCAGAAAGGGTTGTCTAACTGGAATTTGTTTTATGTGTTGCAGAAGTTAAACAGCTGTGGATCGTCGTCCATTCCTAAATTTATTGGGCTCACCATTTAGTCGCAGTCACTGGTGACAAGGTCCAACTGGGCTTTCTGGAGACGAGCATGCAAGTAAGATGGTTCGGGTTTCGCGGCTTGAGATGGACACAGGTGAATGGCCTGTTGGAGAGCAACGCTCCTCAGCATCACGGTAGCCCACACATTTGAATTATACATGCCGGGGGCAACGATTTGGGGGTAATGCCTATGAGTAAAATGCTGAAAGAGATGAAGAGGGATGGTAAGTGTTGGCTAGAATGGTTCCCAGGCTTGTTCATAGTGTGGTCCGAAATGATCAAAAGGAGATCTTGGCGGAACGCAAGGGAGCCAGTTTCGGTGGATAGAGCAAGGCAAAAGATAAACAAGCAGATGGCCAGTTTTGTAAGGAGTTTCGGTTTTATTACCATTAGACACCAAGAATTCGAAGGCGTAGGCGCCGATGACTTATTTCGCACAGATAAGGTCCATTTAACGGAGATAGGATTAGAGCTGTTTATCCTGGGGCTTAAGGATGGGGCTAGCCGGGTCTTGGCTTTATTAAGAGAGCAAGAGGGGGGATCACAGCCTCAGGAGGTATCCATCGCCTGCTCTGTGGCGGGAGGTGAGGCACCCAGCTCACGGGCTTAAGTGGGCGTTGCCCTACCTCATGGGCGTGCTTAGGAAAGCACTGGGAGGCTCTGGGCACGGGCCCAGGGCCTGAGGTTACTGACCGGGCTGGGCTCCTCCTCCGGGATGTTATTTGAGCTGTGATTTAACAATGTTAATTATGTTAATTGGTTATTGGTTTATGGTTGCTTTAATAAAGCTGTGGCCCATAATTTTCCCAAGATATACTGTTTCAGTGTGTTTATTTATTCTAAAGCCCATTGGATCTTGCCAGGGTCATGGCCGGCGCGGAAGCAGCCAGGGCACGCCGGGCTGACGCAGAACTGCGTGACCCGGCGGAGCCTGGGCGATCCGGATTGGCTGGGAGGAGGAGGAGGGACTAAAGCCCGTTTCGCGGGCTTCCTCCTCACTCCTCGCCAGCCATTGATCTGATTCCCTCCCTCCCTCCCCTAAAATGGTGGTTAGATAGGAAGGTAGAAGTTGGGAAGTAGGGTTCGTCTAGTGGGCGAGGTTGGTTGAGCAAAGTTCAGAAAGCTTAAACTATGTAAAAAAAAAAAAAGGGGTGGAAAAGAGTTGTAGGGTTAGGATTCTGTGAATTCTAAGTTAGGATGAAAATAGGAATGTCTTTGGTTGGCGTGAGGTGAGGCACCCGGCCCACGGGCTTAAGTGGGCGTTGCCCTGCCTCATGGGCGTGCTTAGAAAAGCACTGGGAGGCTCTGGGCACGGGCCCAGGGCCTGAGGTTACTGGCCGGGCTCCTCCTCCGGGATGTTATTTGAGCTGTGACTTAACAATGTTAATTATGTTAATTGGTTATTGGTTTATGGTTGCTTTAATAAAGCTGTGGCCCGTAATTTTCCCAAGATATACTGTTTCAGTGTGTTTATTTATTCTAAAGCCCATTGGATCTTGCCAGGGTCATGTGTGATGCTGTGAACAAACAGCATGAACAAAGCAAGACAGCATAAACAAAGACTGTTCTTGCAGCAGTAACACCTGCATGGCGTCTAATATCCTATTTGGTATTATTAATATTTTTTCCTGGTACAATGTGAGCGAGTAAAGAGTTGTAACCCTGAAACAAATTAGTGACAGTTCTCAACAGTGACAATGACAATAAACTAGAAGGATCTAATAAAGTTACAGAAATAAAAGATCAAAAGTATCAGAAAATGAATGCCAGTTATAACTAAACTTTATTTATAATAAAGGTACCGTTTCTAAATGGAAAACCACATGCTATAAAATAAGATGATCAAATAAATGTACAGCTTATATCATTCCAATTATTCTAAGTGTCATGTGCACAATTGTTTAAAACAATTTACTTATTTTTCAGTTCTCTCCTATCAACACTATGTTTTTTTTAAGGCAGAATGAAAAGTTAGTCTTGTATGTTTTAAATGACAAGAAATGTAAACAAATGAACAATTAATTTTAGTGCATTGGTGTATATTGATGAATATACTTGTATTAACACTTCCTTCAAGCAAAATGACCTCAGGAACATCGGAATTACTAACTAAAATGTATAAGCTACAGGTGTGCAAATTCACATTGATGGCTCTATTAAATTAGAGCTGCGTTTCGAATCGTATCTCGCAAATGCGCCTCGTAGCGCGTTTTGCGTACTACGAATCGACTTGCATTTGACATGCGTAAATTTTGGACTCATTTTCCAAGATTTGTCTCCGAGAAGCGCTAAGTAGTAAGTCGCGTACAAAAAATCTTTGCGTGTAAGCTCGTATCTCGCAAAATCGCTAGGTGCACAGAAACGCCCCCGCAAATTGTTTTACGTACTACGTACAGACTGATTAAAGTGTAAAAGTGACAGTTTAACAGAGGGAAAGCATGTAAGGCCATTACAATTGATTGCACAACCCCCTCCCCCCACCAAAGCAAATGCATCATACAACCAATTAGTTGTTACATGTTGGAATGAAACGCCATGCTGCAGCTTACATAAAGCAATTTAAGACACACTACCTGGGTACATAAAAACATAAAAATTATGCCATATTAACCCTTTGTTACTCACAGAGGCTCTATTGTAGCCCCCAAAATATCAATATAATTGTATATACATGTTGCTCTACATTTGGGAACACAAATATGGGGCACATTACACTGCCACATGGCATATATCAAGTACATGGGGACCACTTGGATATTTCCTGTTTAGTCTTTCAGTCGTGTCTGACTGTCTGTGACCCTATGGACTGCAGCACATGCAGCTAGGCCTCTGCCATTGCTTTCCTACAAGGTTTGCATGCTGGTGATACTGGAGTGCCTTGTCAGTTCCTTCTCCAGTGATTTGGAATGTGTCCGTCCAATCTGCTTTCATCCTCCCACCCACAATGGCCCTTCATGGGATAGCTCACAGATTCATTGAAGTACACAATATCTCTTGTTTGGTCTTTCAGTCGTGTCTGCCTCTCTGGACTGTAGCACATGCTGCTAGGCCTCTGTCACTGCTTTCCTACAAGGCTTGCATGCTGGTGATAATGGAGTGGCTTTTCAGTTCCTTCTCCAGTGATTTGGAATGTGTCCGTCCAATCTGCTTTCACCCTCCCACCCACAATGGCCCTTCATGGGATAGCTCACAGCTTCATTGAAGTACACAATATCTCTTGTTTGGTCTTTCAGTCGTGTCTGCCTCTCTGGACTGCAGCACATGCTGCTAGGCCTCTGCCACTGCTTTCCTACAAGGCTTGCATGCTGGTGATAATGGAGTGCCTTGTCAGTTCCTTCTCCAGTGATTTGGAATGTGTCCGTCCAATCTGCTTTCACCCTCCCACCCACAATGGCCCTTCATGGGATAGCTCACAGATTCATTGAAGTACACAATATCTCTTGTTTGGTCTTTCAGTCGTGTCTGCCTCTCTGGACTGTAGCACATGCTGCTAGGCCTCTGTCACTGCTTTCCTACAAGGCTTGCATGCTGGTGATAATGGAGTGGCTTTTCAGTTCCTTCTCCAGTGATTTGGAATGTGTCCGTCCAATCTGCTTTCACCCTCCCACCCACAATGGCCCTTCATGGGATAGCTCACAGCTTCATTGAAGTACACAATATCTCTTGTTTGGTCTTTCAGTCGTGTCTGCCTCTCTGGACTGCAGCACATGCTGCTAGGCCTCTGCCACTGCTTTCCTACAAGGCTTGCATGCTGGTGATAATGGAGTGACTTGTCAGTTCCTTCTCCAGTGATTTGGAATGTGTCCGTCCAATCTGCTTTCACCCTCCCACCCACAATGGCCCTTCATGGGATAGCTCGCAGATTCATTGAAGTACACAATATCTCTTGTTTGGTATTCAGTTGTGTCTGCCTCTCTGGACTGCAGCACATGCTGCTAGGCCTCTGCCACTGCTTTTCTACAAGGCTTGCATGCTGGTGATAATGGAGTGACTTGTCAGTTCCTTCTCCAGTGATTTGGAATGTGTCCGTCTAATCTGCTTTCACCCTCCCACCCACAATGGTCCTTCATGTGATAGCTCACAGCTTCATTGAAGTACACAATATCTCTTGTTTGGTCTTTCAGTCGTGTCTGCCTCTCTGGACTTCAGCACATGCTGCTAGGCCTCTGCCACTGCTTTCCTACAAGGCTTGCATGCTGGTGATAATGGAGTGACTTGTCAGTTCATTCTCCAGTGATTTGGAATGTGTCCGTCCAATCTGCTTTCACCCTCCCACCCACAATGGCTCTTCATGGGATAGCTTACAGGTTCATTGAAGTATACAAGCCCCATCACCAACATCACTTCACAATCCAAACTAATGTAAATTGATGAATAGCAGAACATAATGGGAGGTCACCAAATGGGAATGAGTGGACATCTTGGCACATGGCCACCAGCAATGGCATGGGACTTCCTTGGATGGGCGTAGCGGAGATTACCCCTGATGGAGGTGAGTTGGCTATTGCTCAATGTGCCTCTGCAAACCCTCCATGTGTGTTTGCGGCCCTTCCTGATGGGTTACAGTAGATTAGTGTGGGGTATGTTCCCATGGTCACCTTGTGGTTTGATAAGTGATGGGGCTTGTGTACTTCAATGAAGCTGTGAGCTATACCATGAAGGGCCATTGTGGGTGGGAGGGTGAAAGCAGATTGGATGGACACATTCCAAATCACTGGAGAAGGAACTGACCAGCCACTCCAGTATCACCTATCATTATCCTTTTAGGCCCTCAGGGGAATGTTCCTACTCCACAGTATCACTAATTAGACTTGGCCTGTGCATTAACCCTTTATTATACCTAGATTGTAGATCTATTATATGATATCTAATGCTATTAGGACTATTATTCCTCTTAATATGTATTGATCCATTGCAGGTTAACTAGGGCTCATTAGTTTACATCTATAGGAATGTGACACTAATGTGTTGCATGTGAATGTCCCATAACATATAATATAACAAAGCTTTATTTTGGACACAGACCACAATCAGTAGTGGTCAAGACTGTGCCACAATATCATGGGTGTGGTGTGGGCGGGTCCCGAGAGAGCAAGGGGCTAAAAGAAAAAAAAAGGGATACCTACAGGGGACAATATAATAGTCTAGAATAAGCATGATGCATAGCACCTACAAGGGTCACATGCGGACAGTATACTGCTGCAACCTGACTGATGAAAAAAAGGATCATCACAAATCACTCCATTTAACTGAAGAAACCGCTAGAGTGCATGGCACTTACAACTTTTCTGGATCTGCTCAATGGAACAGATGATTCAACCTCTGGACTGTGTAATCCAATCCATTTTCCCACATACGGTGTGGTGGGCGAAATTGCAAAAATGGTCCAAAAAAAATGCGGAGGTGGCGGGGAGAGAGTGGGGAGGATCTGGGACACGGCTGGAGACAGGGGTTGGGTAGTTGTGGTTCCCGGTGGCTCACTGTGTGGGGAAGGAGGTTCTGTGCCATAGTCTACCGATGTTGAGGGCCCTGCGAGATGGCAAGTCTTTCCAGGAGAGGGACGGTCGGGTCAAAGCGGCTGGTGCTCTGTAAAGGGAACTGTCAACTACCACGACCTCCCCCTCCTCAGAGCCAGGGCCCTCTAATGCTCCTGCAGCCTCCGCCGCCTGAGCTGTCTCCTGCGGGGCGGGTTCTGACGGCCCGCCTCTGGCTCATCACTGGACCCAGACCTCCTACTGGATGCTGAAAGAGAGAAAAGAGAGGTACATGTCATTAGTATGCTGATTAATACATTGATATGTTTTCACTCCTAACTATCTGACATCTAGGCCTGAACATGGATGATTCTCATAATTGCAACTCAGATTAGCTATCGTTTGCTAGATTTGATCTAATCTTTGGTTGACCTTTCCTGGCTCCTAACGCTGTCTCTATTTCGTCTGCAGTCTGTAACTGCATCGGCTGCAGTGGCACACCAGTACATGGACTCTCTATTGCTTGATTGCTCTTGGGGTGCCCAGGAATGACAGTGATTTGTCAGCTTCATGGATTTATTGACGCATCCATCTATCCATTGTTAATTCCATGGAGCTGACATGTCAGTGTCCTTGTTGTCATCATGTACATGTGTAGTGTGTGTGATGCACATGTGGTGGCATGTTGGTGTAGGTCATATTCACCTGAAATGGAGGCTGGGTCCTGCTGGACCACCGGGGCTGAATCTCCAGCTGTGGGCGACGGTCTCATAAGGTCCCTTGCGATCCTCTCCCACTCCTTATAGGTCACGCAGTGTCCTTGGGCTTCTCTGGCCATCTTCCTCCTCAGCGTGGTCCTGATATCCACATAACGGTGCTTTAAGGATCCCAAGCCCCTAGGCACTGTGAACACCTCCACTACTCCACTACTTCCTCACCCTCCTCCTCTCCCACCCCTCCTCCTCTCCTTCCCCCATTCCTCCTCTCCCTCCCCCCTCCTCTCCTCCTCTCCCCCTCCTCTCCCACCTCTTCTCCTTCCCCCACTCCTCCTCTTCCTCTCCCCCTCCTCTCCTTCCCCCCCTCCTCCTCTTCCTCTCCCCCCTCCTCTCCCCCTCCTCTCCCTCCTCCTCCTCCCACAAAACCACCTCTTCTCCACCCTCCACTCCACTCTCGCTGCCCTGCTCACTCTCCGCTCCTCTCCTCTCCTTCTCCACCCTCCTCTCTCCACCAATCTCCTCCCTCCATGCTCAGAAATAATAAATAAATAAGGATAACTCAAAAAAAGTGTAACTATTATATGGGTGTGGAAAAAAAAACTGTATGGGGGGGCGGAGCTGTCGTCTGAGGAAGCTGGACGTGTTTTCCTGAGCTCCGTGCTGAGCTCCGTTTAGGGCCTGCTATTTTGCCCTGGAGCGGCTTATTGGGCCCTTCTTGCCTTCAAGGGCACTACTGGGGGTTGCCCCCATCCCCCGGGGGGAGACTGGGAGCTATCTGGGTGGCCCAGCAGCACAGGAGGCCTCCGTTCGTGGGGCGACGTCAGAGGCCCCAGAAGACCTCGGGGCTCTCTTTCTCAGCTCCTGGGCTGGTGCTGGAGCAGATCCCGGTGGCCGCTGGATCCGGCCGGGATCCCAGAGTGACCCCTCTGGCCAGAGTGGGGCTGCCGAAGACGGGGCTGAAAAGCCCGCGAAACGTGGCCGCCATCTTGCGGGGCCGCCATTTTAAAGAACGCTGCAGGTAGGGGGGATATTCCCCAGAGGCTTGTGATTCCCCAGGGGGGGCCCCAGGAGCATTACTACTATCCCCAAATGAGGGAGCAGTGTCCCCACAGCTAATAGAGGGTGATTAGCTCTCTCCCCACAAAGAACTGTGGCTGCTATTCATCTCAGAGGCATAGTGGGGCAGGAGGAGGAAGCTGCCTGCACTTCCCCCAGTTTGCAAGGCACACAAGGATCTACTTATTGTCATATCCCCACGCAATCCTGGGATCTGGAGTTAAGGTGGTGTGAGTCAACTCTTTAAGCTACCCATTCAGGACTGAGATTTTGATATAAAGACTTGCCTCGCAGTATTGCCAGAGACTGAATTGCATAATATTAGGAGCCTTGTGGGTGTACCTGGTTTCAGAAACTGACGCTCTCTTGAGGCACTTTTTTGAATCATGTATGCATCTAACAAAGATATTGTGTCTACCTATACTTGAAACCTGTGCTTTCACTGTCAGTTGCATGGTCTGTGTCAATTTCTTACAACATCAGCACACATGCTGCCACCCTGTGGACGTTTACAATACTGCAGATCATCATTGGCCTTATGCGAATAATGAGAGAGTGGAAGTCTCCCTGCCATTCACTGCTGCTTACTGTCTGTACTGATCTATTCTACGGCTGGGTTCTACTTAACGGGCTCCTGTCAACGAAAGCAGACAGATTACCTGAAGAGGGTACAACTTTTTGTGTCACTCGTCTACCAAAGGACCACTCTTGGTTTGGCCGGATTTCCACAGGCTCCCTCAGAGCCCCGGCTGGGGACTACACTCTAATTATGGAATAAAGAGACGAATGGGGAATTGGCCTGGCAGCACAGCTATCACCTACCTCAACTCAACTTTATAATCTGGAAAAACTCTACAATTTGGGCCAGCGGACTTTCACTCAGACCACTTGGGGCATAGTTTCCCCTTATCCTATACCTAGCTGACTCCATAACGGACTCTTTGCTGACTCTTGAGGCCCGTACTCCAAAATGCCGAAACCCAAAAGAACAGCTTCTGTGAAGGGCATAAGGGAGCACTTTACACCTAAAACTACCAGATGCTCCCCCCCTGCGGAATCCGCCTCAGAGCACTCGGATGGCTCAGACAGGGAAGGTACTCCTGACACCCCTAGCCAATATATGGACCTCTTGGCCAGGTCAGTGGCTACTATTGAACGGCTCCTGGCAAACGCTATTGCTCCTCTAAGACCAGACTTGAAGGATCTGGGACAACGCACTCAAATATTGGAGGACTCGTCGGATCGGATGGCTGAGGCGCAAAAAAGAGACCGATCCTCTATTGCTCAAAACTCCATTCATATCTCTGACCTCACGGATAAGATAGAGGATCTGGAGAACCGGTCCCGCCGACACAATGTCCGCATCCGTGGTATACCTAGAGCGATACAGGACCTATCTAGCTACCTGAGGGATACAATCCCTATAATCCTTCCTAATCAGCCTGAAAGTGTGTGGGAGATTAAGCGTGCGCATAGAGCCTTGGGAGGTACGAGAAGCTTGGAGGCTCCCAAGGATGTTATTGTGAGATTTTTAAGGCAGCAGGCCAGAGATCTTCTACTATCGGCCACCAGGAAGCTGCATACTATCAAGGGGCCGGATGATTCAATCCTGCAGTTTTATGCGGACCTCTGCCCGGATACCCTGCATAAGCGGAGACTTATGAAACCGGCTATTGCCATTCTTCTTCAGCACAGAATCCAGTACCGCTGGAACTTTCCGTTTGCTCTGACCTTCACTTATCATGGCAAGACTTATACCACCCGCTTCCTGGAAGACTGTCTGGATGTGTTACAGAGACTACAGCGATGCCCGGAGCCCACGACAGAAGCAAACCAAGAGCACCTTGTTCCGCTTATTCCTAAGAGGCAGCAGACTCCAAAGCCAGCACAAGTCCAGGGCAAACAAGCCCCTGCCCTGGAGGGGCCCAGCGGCCTCCGGGACTATGTAGGCGATCAGCAAGACAAGCGCTTGGTATACTCAGCAGACTCTGGACTTTCTGCCATTACAAAGTTCTGCCCGAGACCTGAGAGGCCCCCTACCTAGCTGGACTGTGATGACACTTCACTGAGCGTCTGATGCTCAATTCCGTTGTTTACAATTCAGATAGAATGTTGATAGAAAGTTTGAATTATTATCATTTAGAATTATTAAAGTTTGCCAGACTAGTTCCCCACACTATGTGGATTTGATTTTTAACTTATTTACTACAAATAGAGATAGAAAGGTTATGTGCAGATGACTGTCTTATACTTATCCTGCTATATTTTTTAAATTGCAGCTTGAAGTTTAGATTTCTCCGCTGCCAACAGCTTATCCGCTGGGACTTCTGTCTGCTCTCCGGGCTCCTCCACTCCTCGTCGCTCACGTGCTCAGCTATCAGGTAAGGTTGCGTACACCTGCATCCCCAACTTCTAATGGCTACTTCTAAATATACCATAGTGACCCATAATGTGAAGGGATTTAATTCCCCCTTTAAAAGGAGGAAGGCATTTGCGTTCTACAAAAAATACACTCCTTCGGTCATTTTCATGCAGGAGACCCATTTTTCTCTCGGCAACAAACCTAAATAAGGATTACCCCACCTATTATCTGGCTTCTCTTCCTACTAAGAGAGCTGGCTGTGCAATTTTATTGCATAGATCCTTTCCCTTCCAGGTAGAATCATCTCAGGTAGATGGGGACGGTAATTATGTTATGGCAACTGGGACTATAAGAGGGGAAAGAATGAGGCTGCTATCCTTGTACTCTCCTACGAACTCTCCCTACTCTGTTCTCATAGACCTGTTAAAAAAGCTAGAGGCTCAGGATTTGGGGAAATTGATAATTGGGGGGGACCTTAACCTGACCTTGGATCCGACCCTTGACAGATCTGGAAAACCAACCAACAGATTTTCCAACAAGACTAATCAGATTAGGTCCTTACTAAACGGTTTGGGGCTAGTTGATGCCTGGCGGGGAAAGCACCCAGACAAGAGAGAGTACACATTCTACTCCCAGAGTCACCTGACATACTCTAGGATTGACGCTCTTTTTATCAGTTCCTCATTGTACGACTCTACCATAGACTCTGAGATAGTCCCCTGTACCTGGTCAGACTATGCTCTGGTACTAGTTGAGCTGGATCTGGGTCCTAACCCTCGACTTCCCTATAAATGGGTTCTGAACGAATTTCTACTGTCTAACCCGAGCAGTATGGATTCCATAGCCAAGGACATACAGCAGTTTTTTGAGACAAATGACTCCCCCGAAACTGGGGCTGGATGGCTTTGAGCTGCCCATAAGGCTTTTGTTAGAGGAACTTGCATTAAGCTGTCCTCTATTCATAAGAAACTTCTCAGGCAGAAGGAGACAGAGCTATCAGCCTCATTAAAGAGGTTAGAGGAGAAAAATCAACAGGGTCCCTCTCTTCAGGGGCGTAAGTTAATTTACCAGACTAGGCTAGAGCTGGACGCTATTTTATCCCATCGAACTGAACGGGCTATGAGAAAAATGAGGCACCTCTATTACTGGAAGGCAAACAAACGTGACTCCCTTTTAGCTAAAAGACTAAACAACAAATTCTCCCAACCCAGAACCACCCAAATTAGGATTCCTAGTGGTCAAATTTCCTACAGCCCCAATGATATTCAAAAGACGTTTCAAAATTATTACCAAAAAATATACTCATCGCAACCCCTTTGCAGCGGATCAGATATAGACTCCTTTCTAAATGTATGTGATCTTCCTAAAATACCGGATGATCAATTGGATGATTTGAACTTAGAAATAACACAGGAGGAGGTTAAGCTTACCATCCAGAATCTTAAGTTGGGCAAATCCCCAGGACCGGATGGCTTTACTAATTTGTATTATAAAAAATTTGAACCCCTTCTTACCCCCCACTTGACATCTCTTTTTAATGCCATATTAAACGGAGAGCCTATGCTCCCGGAGCTAAACCGGGCTGACTTAGTGGTTTTCCCAAAAGATGGCAGGGACCCTCTAGAGGTGAAAAATTATCGTCCTATATCCCTAATCAATGGGGACGTCAAAATCTTGGCGAAGATTATGGCCACCCGCATCTCTAAATTTCTTCCAGATTTGATCCACATGGACCAAACTGGGTTTGTTCCCTTTCGAGAGGCCGGGGACAATGTTAGGAGGGTCATGAACGCACAGTTCATGGCTCAGAAGTCTAATATACCAGTCTGTCTTTTAGCTTTAGATATAGAGAAGGCTTTTGACACGGTAGAATGGCCATATTTATATAAGATTTTGGACAAATTTGGATTCAAGGGACGTTTTATTAATTTACTTAAGAGATATTATGACTCCCCAGCAGCCAATCTAAAACTTCCAGGGGACCACCAAGCCGACATCCAAATTCAAAGAGGGACCAGGCAAGGGTGTCCGCTCTCCCCACTCTTATTTGCTCTTGCCATAGAACCCCTTGCGCAAGCGATTAGAGCCAACCCAGTCATCCAGGGGGTACAGGTAGGACTCCAGCATTTCAAATGCTCTCTCTTTGCGGATGACATGCTTTGTAACCTGACCAATCCCCTATCATCCATACCTGCACTCATGTCCACTGTTCAGGACTTTGGCAGAATCTCTGGGCTCAAGTTGAATGTTGAGAAGACTGAGGCACTGGGGATAAGATTGCCGCAGGGTGAGATTGACATTCTTAAAGCTAACCACCAGTTTATTTGGCCCGCACAGTCTATAAAATACTTAGGTGTCAGACTTACCTCCAAGTTGGGGGATATGTACGGGGCAAATCTTCCCCCCTTGTATAGATCTTTGACTTTAGATATGCAGAAATGGGGGAGCTTTAAGATTTCATGGACAGGCCGCATTGCGGCTGTGAAAATGAATATCTTACCTAAATTACTATACTTATTTAGATCCCATCCTATCCCTATCTCCCTTAAAGACCTAGATAAGTTCCAGAATAGTATTTCCCGGTTCATATGGGACGATAAACGACCTCGCATACCCAGGCAGGTGATGTTTCGCTCCAAGAATAGAGGTGGCCTCGCGACCCCGAATTTAAGACTTTATCTTAAGGCCGCACACTTGGCCCCTTTGCCTAGAGCTCACTCTTCGAAACACCATCCATCTTGGGTTTTTATGGAAAATTACCAAATGTCTCCACATAGTTGGGATAAGTTGGTCTGGATTCCTGAAGACTCTGCCCCTTTCACATCGCATCAAAACCCCATGATTTCCTTAACACTTCAGGCCTGGAGATGGGCTAATTCTAGGCATCGACTCAGCACGGAATTATCACCTCTTCTGTCAGTTATGTCCTTTCCACAAATTTTAGCAGACTCAAGCTCTATGTCTAAATTTTGGTGGACCTCCAGACGCCTGGATCGTATAGGGAACTGGTTCGCCAATGACAAATTATTGACCTATGACCAATTTTGCACGACTCACGACTTGCCAACAACGGAACTCTATAATTACTTAAAAATCAGAAGTTGGGTTACCAAGATGGTTAAGGACTCCGGGCCCCCCAGAGCCTCCTGGCTATCAGTTATCTGTAAAAATCTCCCGCTTGCTAAAGGTAACTTGAGTTCTTTGTATAACACCTTTCTGGGCACTATGGGGAGCCAGAAACCCAAGTTTATGCTTCATTGGGAAAAGGACCTGGGGGTAGAGTGGGACTGGGATAAATGGACTGAATCTTGCTCCAATCTTTCAAAAGGATCTCTTAATTCGGCTTTATTAGAAACATCAATCAAAGTTTTCCACAGGGCCTATTGTACTCCCGATAAAATGCAGAAGTTTAGGCCGCAGGAGAGTAATAAATGCTTTAGGGGATGCCAGGATGTGGGGGATCATATTCATATATGGTGGGCCTGTCCACGTGCCCAGAATCTCTGGGAACAATTGACCCGTTTAGCCTCCACACTCTTTCATGAAAAAGTAACTCCTTCGATAGAATCCTGTTTACTGGGGGTTCATATTAATAATTTGTCGCATCCCCAGAACAAGCTGTTTTAAATAATGGCATTAGCTTCAAAGATTCACATAGCCAGTAGATGGAAGGACATGAATCTAAACTTCCAAGAGGTAACTAGGAAGATCGATTATTTACTAATTAATGAGAGGCTAACCCATGTTGTTTTAGATAGGATGCCCCAATTCCAGATAGTTTGGGACCCTTGGATAACATCCTCCTTTAGCGTTCCCCTAGTATAATATCTGTAATTGTCTGAAGCGATTTGGATGAGTGGACTGGAGTGGGGGAGCTCTGGAGACCTTTCGGTGGTACTAGATGGCAGGGAGGATCTGAGGTAAGAGGGAGAAACCAGCAGGGATTGCTCTGTGGCCACCTAAAGGGGTAAATAATTATTATTTTTACTTTTGTTCTTTTTTTTTTTTGTTTGTTTTTTCTTTTTATGTGATAGGGTATATGATAGCTTAGTAAAAATAGATAGGTAATAAATGTTATATTGTATACTCCTATCAACTGTATACTTTAGAATTTAATTGGTTCATTTTGCATTGTATTCTCTATATGGTTGGAAAAAACAGTTTAGACACTAGAAAATTTTATCACAAAAAATTAAAAAACAAGAAGGTTTAGTCAGTTAAATGCTGCAATATGATAATTTTATGTTTAAATGACTTGATAAAACTGACATTTATGACTGTTAAGAATGTTTTATTTATGTGTGGATTTTGCATACCTTCTAATAAAAGAATATTTATTTTAAAAAAAACTGTATGTTCTATGTGTTATTAATAAGTGTTGGGGGATGCGGTGCAAAGGCTGGGGGTGTGGGGAGGTGTGTCCTAACGCTATGTATCTGTGTCTTTAACCTATGTGTCTGGCAAATATGTGTAATGTGTAAATATGTGTAACTCTTAAGTGTAAATATGCTAGGAATGTAATACAAAATCAATCAAAAATAGTGCGTCTACAAATCAAAAGAACGATAAAGAAATAAAAGTATTACTGGAATATGTGTGTTGTAAAGAAAATATGTGTGTGCTATGTGTATTTGATAAGTGTTGGGGGATGGGGTGTGGTGGAGGGATGGGATGGAGGGATGGGTGTGTGGGGTGTGTGGGGTGTGTGTCCTAACTATATATATGTCTCTATGTGTGTTATTTAATCTATGTGTCTTGCAAATATGTGAAATCTGTGTATGTCTTAAGCGTAAGTATTTAGGAAATATACAAGAAACAAGACAAAAAAGAAATCTACCTCTCTCCAAACCACTAATCTCACAACTCAAACTCTCTCCCACCTCCTCCTGGAACTGCGTGCTAACTCCAATGGTTCTCACAACACAGTCAATGCATGGGTTTGTGTTAATCACATTTATAAGCTCCTACTGTCAATCAAATTGTTTATCTCGTACGTGATTGGCTGAGAGGCGTGTCTCGCTTGTACGTCCCCTTTTCAGCTTGCGAGCGTGCCAACGGCCTCAGCCAATTACATACGCACTTAGCGCCCTGTGTTAGGCCTCTCAGTCTATTACATACGCACTTGTAGTGTCAGGGGGCTAAGTGCGTTTGTAATTGGTTGACAGGCTTTTGGCGGGCCAACGCGGCAATAGCGCAATAACCCGCCAAAAGCCTCTCAGCCAATTACATACGCTCTTGGCGGCCCGTGTTACACGGCCAAGTGCGCATGTAATTGGCTGAGAGGCTTCTTGACATAAAATCATCAGCTGGAATGCCACGTAAAGATTCACAGGTGACCAATTCCAAAGCTGTCATTAATGTGCCGAATACCAGGTAATGTCATCAAGAAGCTATATAACCCCATCCCCAACAAGTCATCAGCACGTCTGAAACAGCATGGATGCTCAACAAGTGAGAGGGACGCTGGACAGTCTGAGTGGGCGGATGAAGTTGAGGTATTATTGTGCGTACCACATGGCACAGCGTGCAGATCCAGAAGCAAGGTGTGTGAATAAGGGGTTGATGGGGAGTGGCAGAGGGGAGTGTCTGGGAGTGAATGAGGGTGTGAGTGGTGATGTGATCCATGCTGGGGCAGAACCAAGCCAGGCAAGGGAATTACCACAGGCCATGCCTAGTATCGTGGGGGAGGATCAGGGAGGAGAGAGAGCTCCAGTAGCACAGGGACAGAGGGATATAGGGCCACCTGCAGACAGGGAGGCTGACAATGATGTTGGTGATTAGCTGTTGGCAGAAGAAGTATAGGACGTGGTGGCTCAGGCAGAAGGGGGGGAGCCTGTCCAGGAGCCCGTGAGGAGGCGAAGGGCACCCAATTTGTACAGGGAGAGACTCACATTAGAGGGGTTAACTGATGGGGAGGTGCATGAGCATTTTCGGCTGACCCGTGCCAGTCTTGTGGAACTCTTGAGGGAGGTCCTTGAGCCTCGCTCACGGACCAATAGAGCCATCCCAGGAATGACACAGATGTTAGCTGCAATACACCTCCTTGCCTCTGGTAGCTTTTAGAACACCCTCAGCATAGCCGGAGGAATGTCTCAGCCAAACCTCTCCAATTGTCTGAGTGCATTCCCCTGTGCTATTGTTCCGAAAGCTACCAGATACATCAGTTACCCTAACACTGCTGAAGAGATCTCAAAGGGAAAAGGTAGATTTCTACCAATTAAGAGGTGTCCCCAATGTGCTTGGTGATATCGATTGTTCCCATGTGGCACTGATGCCTCCTAGAGAGCAAGAAGCGCTGTAGAGAAATCGCAAGCATTATCATTCAATCAATGTACAGGTTGTTTGCGATGTGAACAGGCGCATACAAAGTGTGTACGCAGGCTTCCCAGGAAGTGCTCACGACGCCCACATCCTGCGTCTATCCGGCACATATGAGATATTTGAGGCCGGCAGATTTCCATCTGGATGGCTACTGGGTGAGTACACAGTAGTGATCACAGTCAACCATATCTTACCGGATACAATAACACATACAGTACATCATGTTTCCATCTATTGCTCTGATGTTCACATGTGCATTACGGAGTAATATTACCGAAGCCTAAACATAATAGCTCACTGCTGTCCATAGCCCTGTGTTAGCTTGACCAAACAGTATGCAGTTCACAACAACATATGACAAAAACCACAATAGCTTCATCATTAGGTATATGTTCTGATGCATTACCTTGTATCCTGTGACATGGACATGTCTAGCCTTCATAACGTGTTGTGTGTTATTGTAAGGGCTATGTAAGTGAGATGGATTCAGAATGCATCTGATAGAGGAGAATTAATAGTGTTTGCATGAATAAACATTAGCTTACCTTGAAGTTATCCAACTCTCCTAGGTCTTTTGGCATTTGTGTTTGATCGTGTACACCCCTCAAATTCCACCTGAATTAGCATCACATTAACATTCAGAATAATACACTATCATTCTTCACCTCAGTGACTTCTGGCATGTGCTCGGTACAAGAACTGCAACAGATACTTTCTATGCTCTCTACCAGAAGGGTCACAATATGTACCCTGTTCTATTTCCCTTGTGTCCCTGCCTCATGTAAGCGTTGTGTGGGTGTGACCATCTGGATTTGACATTTGTGCAAATCACATTGTAATTGAACTGAAGCTTCATATAGAATACATGTATTGATACACTAATAATTAGCCTCTATCAGATGCATCCATGATCCAGCTCCCTTACATACTGTATATATTTAACTATGTGTTCATAGGTCATGATGATGATATTTGGGCATATGCTTTGTCAAACCTCACAACATCCTATTCATATCAAAATGTCACACTTTGTTTAAATCAGGTGATGCAGGATATGGGTGTTTGCTGTGGTTTTTGAGTCCTGTGAGCAATCCCCAGACCCAGGCAGAGGTGTGTTATAATGCTGCGCATAAGACCTGCCGGAATGTAATTGAGCGCACTTTTGGTGTACTAAAGATGCGCTTCAGATGTTTACATTCTACTACAATACAAGCTCTACAATACAAGCCCGAGAAAGTTTGTCACATCATCCTTGCCTGCTTTTGTCTTCACAATATAGCAGTACAGGCCAACTGTCTGGGGGACATTAATGCGGCTCCGCTACATGGGGAGGAAGAGGCTTTACCTCCCCCTGAAGTGGATAATCTGCAGGGTTCACAACAACGTACCCGCCTCATTCGTGAGTACTTCACATGAAAGTACATACCCAATATCAATGGAATACAGCTTAATGTATCTGGATTATGCCTAACTCCCAAAGCCACCTTGATCCATCGCCCTTGTCATACAGAATTCAAAGCAGTCCACAGTAGAGGAGAGTTCCCTAATATGATGTATGTACACTGGAACAAGCCACACGATCAGTTACAGGTAAGTAAGCACACATTCCCATACACATCTTAAGTACTGACGGTTATAAACATCAATGGCGTAGATAATTGGAGTGGATTATATGTCCCACTATGTCAATGTATATATGCCCCACATTTGTATAGGAATACCTCCAAACACTACGGACCAGTATTGTTCACATTGTATGATCCTCCCAAACCACATGAAAGGGGATCAATATGTCGTAGATAAATACCATACACACATACTTTGTAGATCAAGTACCAGTCACAATAACACAAAACAGAGTCCTCTGGTTATTTTCTCAGGATTAGAGTTTATTCAATAGGATCAAATGTGGATCAGCAGCCAAACCCAACATGGTGGCTGCTGCTGACCGGCTGGTGAACTGACTATTACTGAAATATATCCAGACACAGCCTTTTAGACTTGTTTACATGGGCCAATGCAGAAATCCATATTTTCTCACCCTATAGCAACATGGCATAACCCACTAACAGGCAATGACATTTTATTAATAAGAGATATCCAATACTAATAGAACACATACTTTGTCTAATTTGTGACTGTAATCCTCCCATCATATTAAACTTACAGAGCTGCTGCCATGTGTCAACTCTTCTTTCAACAACCTAGACAAGGAAAAACATGAACAGCAACAGAACTGCTACATCAATGTGAACTACATAGTGAGTATTTATGTAATAATATGGCCATGTATTCTGAAGGATACAAATAACACATCAATCACTCTATTAATGTAGGCCTATCTCTCTCTTTCCAGAATACATCACATAGGTAAGCAGTGATAATTAATGACGATCCACAGCGCACATGTTCTGGTGGAACAAATCACCTTGTGGATGAGCTTGTGACCACGTCCAAGGTAAAACACCACATTTGGCTCTCCAAAGATGCATTAATGTGTAATCTATGTGATATTCCTACATCATTAGTCATCAGATATATCCTTCCTCATCTACCAGATGAGTAGCTCGTTTCATATGTATGGTAAGAACAGTGAAGACGTATGTATGAAATGACCAGCATATATTGGTATGTGATGAAGTAGGCGCTCTTGGAGCATGTGCATTGTTAATATTGACATGTTCCTTGTATGTTTGTTTCAGATCGCAAAGATGAGTCCCATTCCACAGCCAGAACAAGGAATGATGATGAGCATTCCCACGTTCCAGGACCATGCTATTGTCACATTGCATCATGTATGTTCATATGTCAGTCATCATGCGTTGCATCGGGTGTCATATCACATCCTCTACATAGATTTATATGTACCTATTGCTTTAGACATGCTATTCTCTCCTCTACTTGGACTATGGTGAAGCCTGAATCATACTTCCTTCCAGATCTCTTCCTCAGTGCTGATGTGATCCTCCCTGTACATATGGGGAAGTGTAACTCTAGCCTTGGAACATAACTGTTAATGAGCTTCCATCTGAGTGTCCAAACTTAGGTATGGAGAGTCTGCTCTCATAGTGGATTAGCATTTCCAGTGACCTGACCTATGGGGGTTCGAACATTGACTGATTGAGCACTTCTACCTCTGCAGTTGCATAGGAGTGTCTGTTGAGCACACACACAAGACTACAGATTACTTCTCCCCATGAGCACATCTCCTTATTCTGTATTGTTGGGTTTGAATATTGAATGTTGTTATCATGATATATTTAATAATGATATAACTGATATTGCCTCATGTTGGATGATGCACTGTATATCCCCCCTCAACTGATCATCTATACCAATGTCATCCCCCCTGCCTACATTCTGTCCCCATGTCCCTATTTCAGTGTGTTACTGGAACTCTGTATCCTACCCACCTCCACCACGATACTGAGCAGGCCTGTGGTAATTTGTCACTGTGTGGCTTTGTGAACAATTAAACTGAATGTTTCAGTCAATGTTGTTTGTGTAATCCTGGATATTTACCATGTAACAAGTACATTACCCTTGAAGTCAACAGATGTGCTCATCACCATCAGTTAGGAGTGTAACTATTCTGTTCAATATGTGTTTACATTACTACATAATCATGAATGTAGATTCATACCATCATTCAAGTTGAGCCCTTCATGTCATTATATACAACCCTGCATGTCTATAGACATGATTTCTGAATTCACGCCCCTCTGGCTGGCACCTACATCTATACTGGCAAGGTACAGATTAATGTAGTATATGTATCTCTCTAAACCAACACACACATATATGTATTGAACAATGACACTTTATTCTATCTGTATTCTGTCAACTAGAAAGCATGATATACAAACACACAGAAACAGTGATAACAGTATAACATCATCATATTTTATTTCATACACAGAGCACAATCAGAAATGGACAAGACTGTGCATTAATATCATGGGTGTGGTGTGAACAGATCCCAGTATGGCAAGGGGCTGTGGCAAATCAGAGGACATCTGAAGGGGAAATAGACAACATCATGAGGGTAATGCATAGCATCTACTAGGGTCACATGTGGTCATGACCCCACAGTAACAAACATCATATAACACGCCATTTTATCAACATAACCATTAATGCGCATACAACAACCATATGGTTGTCAGAATAAACAGACACTAGAAAACATGGAACAGAGTGTGTTCGCATACATTACTGCTGATTGGTCAATAGATGATGTGTATCTGGAAAACATAGAGAGGAGGTGTTAGAACAATCATGAGCTGTTATTATAGTACATTGTTTTTGCTCTGGACAGTACTATAAACCAACTAACATGAACATCATCTATGAGCGGTGATAACCATATTTATTCTGTCCTGTTCAGTCAGCCTTCCCGGAATATGTTTAGGATATGTAATACGACAAGGCATGCTTCACTGTGAACACAATCCTTCAGCAAAATGTACTATCACTATCTACATGGAATAGTTGTGCCATGCTGATATCACATCTCACTGGCATATGGGTGTTGCCAAGGCCAGACAGATTACACTGTTCACATTACCCCTAAACACATGCACATTGATCATGATGTCAAACCAAGGAAAATAGCAGTTTGGTTTGGATGACATGAAATAAATGAATCCACTTTCATAATGTTAATGGGATGGGATGCTACAAAAACTTAGGTAGAATTGCTGGTTTGGATTAGCAGATCCTGATGGGACTGTGCAATTCTACAGCCTGGACACTGATCATTATAATGTAAACTCACACCAGTCATGTTCATTAGTGAAGAGATAAATAGTCATATATTCCATTTTCCGAGCCATCTGCAGTGGTGAATGACACTGATCGAATACCTGTTGGGAACTGGGTTGAGTGTTTACTCACATAATGGTATTGTACTGCTCGAAGATGAAGAACATGTCTTCATAGTTGTGAGATTTGGCTATTAACACCTACAGAGACAAGAACAAGATATCAATCATAACAATTCTGATTAACTACAGAATTTCATCTCAAGGTCAATCCACATAGAACATCAATTGTTGAAATGTTAAACATAACCAGACAAGTACACGATCTGTTGCCAGCCAATAGTATGTCAACATATATAACAATCAGTATTCAGTGAGGAGTGATCAGGAGGCCTTCCTCGATGGTCCTAAGACCTCCTACTCCTCGTAACTGGGCCCCCACCATCAGTGCCCACAGATCGTCTCCCTCTTCCACGTTGTTGTGGTGTGGAATCGGGGGGAGCCACTACACTAGGTGGCTGGGGATCATTTGGACCTGGTATCTGAGATGAGGAGGCAGACATCTCAGCTTGCGGTTGTGCAACCGAAGTCTGAAGAGGTATAGGCTGGCGGCGGAGTAGACGCATTAACATGCGTCTCTCACGACTGGCCTGTTCCTCATATCAATCCATCCTTCGGTTGTGCCTCCTCATCTCAGCATGGAGAGCTTGAGTGCTTGTCTGGAGGGCTCTATTGCTAGCCAGGATGGCATTGCTGAGGCGGAACTGCCACTCACTCAACTGTAGCATCCTTTTGGCCCTTTCTTTTTGTGCCTGGTCCGCCCTGTGACACTGGGCCAATATCTCGGCCAATTGAGCTGGTACTGGTGGCAGAGGGGCCACAGGCGAGGCCTTCAACGCTGGAGGCATTTGCTGGCCGGCTGGTGGAGCAGATGGTGACTCAGCGGGCGGCAACTCAGCGGGTGGCGCTGCTGCTGAGGGTGGCGACACTGCTGAGGGCTGGTGCTGCTGCTGAGGGTGGCGCCACTGCTGAGGGTGGCGCCACTGCTGAGGGTGGTGCCGCTGCTGAGGGTGGAGCCACTGCTGAGGGTGGAGCCGCTGAGGGAGGCACAGCAAAGGGTGGTACAGCATAGGGTGGCAACTGCTCCATTGGTGGCTGGAGCTGAGGTGGCAGCATGTAGCCCTGGGGGTCATACCATGATGGATGGCCCGGTGGATTGTATGATGGGTACCCATGAGCAACATTATGCGGCCTTGGTTAAGGAGCAGCATGGTAAGGGGCAGCATAGGATGATGGCATCCATGTGGTGTGCTGCCCCCATCGCTGCCATAATGCTGGTGGCAGCTGGGAGGTCTGGGACCAGGACATGGCCGGTTGATATTGGCGGTATGGCTGCGGCCGGCTAGATGTTGCAGTTGGCATCACTTCCCACTCCTCATAAGCCAGTGATGTGGATGGTCGCTGGCCCTCTTGGATGTCGTGGCCCTCCTCTTCAGACACTCCTGCCTCCTTCTCCTCCTCCGCTGCTTCTGGACTTCTGGGTACTGCAATGGAATAAACATATATTTCAGTTGGTTGCCATACACAATTGACAGCTATGTGTTTCCATATCCTTGACATTATGGTCACCTGTGATTGACTATGGTGCTTGTGTTACACAGATGAACCACGGCCTGCATAATGAGCATTGTGGATCATGGCTCATATGAATGTGTACTGCATGTGCAACAGACACGTGCTCTGCTGGATCTGTTGTACAGTGTATGAGACTGAAAGATCTGTGACATGTTCGCAGCAATGGTTGTTAATATGCAGCTGAGACATGGGCCAGTTTAGGACAGTATATGACACACATGCAGTCTTACATATGCCGCCCAGCCAGACTTTTTACTCTCTATCGCAGTGGAGGCCAAAGTCAGGCCTGCATTTGTGGATAGCCATGCTGCACCCAGCTGAGAATATCATTCTCAAAGTAATTTAGTCTAATTGACTCATCTGTGCACATAAAGGAAATCCACATATCCAGGCCTGTGCCCAGCCCAGGAGGTTTGACTTTGGACACCCTGCTCTATTGCAATCAATCAGGATTTAATTAGAAATTGTACTCAGAATCAGTTTGTACTGCAGCTATTGTCCAGACATATCAATGATACAAATTATGAACATTGTAGCGGATGGCACTGGGCTGTCCTGCAATTTACTGTGAATAAGCTGCATTCGCATAACTGTATGTTGTACTTGTGTTAAAAGAAATGTATGTTGGGTTTATGCTCTGTAGAATATTAGCCAGACTTTTGCAGACCTAGGCTAATAGATAATCCTATTACAGAGACTCAAGAGATAAGAAAGTTGTAAAGGATCCTTGCATTTTCCAAAGTGTTTTCATTCTCTGATAAGAACAAAGAAGAATGATCTAATTAATGTCTGATTGTATCCAAGTTGCCAGGGAGGTGTGACTCACCTATTGTCCTATATGTGTATTGTATGGGGGATATGTGCAATGTCTGTGTGTTATGTGTAAAAACATACTTTTACTAACTTTTGAACCCCTGGTCTGATTCATGCCATTTTTGTATATGTTTGGTACCCTGGGTGAGAGCTATTGAATGGTGTGGGACTTAAAGGTGTACCCCCTGTATTTGGGGTACATCCAGAATGTGGTTAAAATTGGGTCTGTTTTAATTGTGTTACCTGTTATCTGAGGGGAGGAGACGTGGGGGTTGAACCATGTAGATAATTGGCTGTGATAATTATGTGGGTGTAGCCCTTCAGAGGGCACCATGGCATAAAAGGAGATTCCCTGTCATTAAAGATGTAGTTCTGCTCCTGAAACTGTGTGTCGTCCAGTTATTGGGATTGCGGTTGGGATATTGCTATGATTTTACCTGTTGGAAACCTTGCCTGTGGATTTACCATTTACTTGTTCCTGAGCCTCACTGGGATTATAAGCGGAGATAACCTGGGGAATATTGCCTCTCCGCTACAAACATGATAGGTTTGCTACCAGGACTGAAATGGTTATTGTCGCCCCATATATCTTTAGTCAACCATAGGGCTTACAGTGCTATTGTATGTCAATTATCCCTGTGTGTGGGCAGGGGTGTAGGAGGCCATATAATTCTTGAGCAAGGGTGGGCAGGTTCGGTCCTATGATTTTACCTGTTGGAAACCTTGCCTGTGGATTTACCATTTACTTGTTCCTGAGCCTCACTGGGATTATAAACGGAGATAACCTGGGGAATATTGCCTCTCCGCTACATTGGTTGGCAGCGCTGGGATCCAGACTCACAGAGGAACAAGCATAAATGGAGTACGGATGGAGATTGATTTTGCCACACTAAAAACGCTCCACGCTAAAAGACCTCCTGGAGGCAAGGGGTATACAAGCCAGCAATAAGAAGAAAGCGGTACTCATTACTAAGCTGATGGAGGAGTACCGAATGGACGGAGATTCGGTTCCCGAACAGGGGGATTCGGGAGAAAATTCGGAACAAGTGGAGTTCCGGAGGCAGGTACAATTTCAGCTGTCTTTTTATGGGGAACAACCTTCAACAGAAATTATTTCAAGAACCATGACAGAAGTCCAGGAATTTATGTTGAGGAAACAAACAGCCCCAGAATGCAGCTCTGCAATAAATATGCCACATGAAGGTAAGCCTAAGATACCATACCAGGCTTTTAAAACGTATGTGGAGGCAGAGGAAGATATAGACGCTTTCCTGCAGGATTTTGAAAGACTGTGTGCCCTGCATAGAATCAGCACAGAGGACTGGGTACCGATTTTGGCAGGAAGGCTAACTGGGAGGGCAGCCGAGGCATATCGTACTGTACCTAATGAGGAAATAAGGAACTATAACAAAGTAAAGGAAATTATTCTGGCCAGGTATGCTATAACACCAGAAGCATACCGGCGGAGATTCAGGGACTTAAAGAAGGTGGAAAAAGACTCACACGCAGAGTGGGCATGCAGGCTACAAAGGGCAGCACTTGGGTGGGTACAAGCGAGCAAGGCACGGTCCATGGAGGATGTGATACAGATGATGCTGCTGGAGCAGTTTTATGAGGGAGTAACTGGCGAGGTACAAGAGTGGGTAAGAGACCGAAACCCTACCTCCGTCACCGAAGCTGCCAGGAAGGCAGATGAGTACCTAGATGCACGCAGGCAGCAAAAACCTGTAACACCAGAGACTCCTTTTAAAACCTTTGGGGGAACCAGCTACACCCCAGCCCCACCGAGAACACTGCCACCACCACCACCGCCCGCTGCACAGCCACGTTTCCGCCAGCCCGCTTCTGGCCCCTGTCACCACTGCCAGACATGGGGACACTATAAAAGGGAATGTCCCCAGCTGCGAGACCGGTCCACCTGGATACGTCCAGGGCCACCACCGCCCGCTGCACAGCCACGTTTCCGCCAGCCCGCTTCTGGCCCCTGTCACCACTGCCAGAAATGGGGACACTATAAAAGGGAATGTCCCCAGCTGCGAGACCGGTCCACCTGGATACTTCCAGGCCCACCACAACCACCGAGAGCAGCCGCAGCCCACCACTACCAGGACATAGTAGCCACGCCATATGGTTCAGCTGTTCCCATTACAACCGTGGAACAATGGGAGGTGCTGCACGAGGCAGATCCAGTCCAGGCCAATGCTGATAATCGGCAGCATCACAGGCAGACTGTATACCTGGAGGGTAAAGCGGTCCAAGGGCTGCGAGACTCAGGGGCTACCATCACCTTGGTAAAAAGTGACCTGGTTTCAGACCAGGCTAAACTTAACAAGACTGTGGTCGGCAGGGTAGCCGGGGGAGCAGTATACCGGCTACCCACTGCAAGGGTTCATTTGCATTGGGGAGCGGGGGCAGGGCATGTGGAGGTGGGGTTGATGCCGCAGTTACCAGCGGAGGTTTTATTGGGGAACGATCTGGGGAGGCTCACGTCTGCTTTTGAGCCCCAGACCACCACCACAGGAGAAGCTTACCCTGTGGTCACCCGACAACAGGCCCCCACCCAGGACTACAACACACTCCCGGAGGTTCAGACGCTTCTGTGTTCGGATTTGGAGCAGTACTGAGCCAAGTCGGGGCCAATGGCGGAGAACATCCCGTGGCTTACATCAGTCGCAAGCTGTTACCTCGAGAAGTAAGCTACGCCGCCATCGAGAAGGAATGCCTGGCTGTGGTGTGGGCCTTAAAGAAACTGCAGCCGTATTTATATGGACGGCCCTTTTCATTACTCACGGATCACAACCCGCTGGTATGGCTAAACCGGGTGGCTGGGGACAATGCCAGGCTGCTGCGCTGGAGTTTGGCGCTGCAGCCTTTTGACTTTAATATCCAGTACCGCCCGGGTAAACAGAATGGGAATGCCGACGGGTTGTCAAGACAAACTGACCTGGAAAAATGATCCGTGAGTCCCCGGACATCCCCAAGCCGATCCGTGGTGGATCAGACTGTGTATGACGGCTTGTGGGCAAGGGGGAGCAGTGTAGCGGATGGCACTGGGCTGTTCTGCAATTTACTGTGAATAAGCTGCATTCGCATAACTGTATGTTGTACTTGTGTTAAAAGAAATGTATGTTGGGTTTATGCTCTGTAGAATATTAGCCAGACTTTTGCTGACCTAGGCTAATAGATAATCCTATTACAGAGACTCAAGAGATAAGAAAGTTGTAAAGGATCCTTGCATTTTCCAAAGTGTTTTCATTCTCTGATAAGAACAAAGAAGAATGATCTAATTAATGTCTGATTGTATCCAAGTTGCCAGGGAGGTTTGACTCACCTATTGTCCTATATGTCCTATATGTGTATTGTATGGGGGATATGTGCAATGTCTGTGTGTTATGTGTAAAAACATACTTTTACTAACTTTTGAACCCCTGGTCTGATTCATGCCATTTTTGTATATGTTGTTCCCCTGGGTGAGAGCTATTGAATGGTGTGGGACTTAAAGGTGTACCCCCTGTATTTGGGGTACATCCAGAATGTGGTTAAAATTGGGTCTGTTTTAATTGTGTTACCTGTTATCTGAGGGGAGGAGACGTGGGGGTTGAACCATGTAGATAATTGGCTGTGATAATTATGTGGGTGTAGCCCTTCAGAGGGCACCATGGCATAAAAGGAGATTCCCTGTCATTAAAGATGTAGTTCTGCTCCTGAAACTGTGTGTCGTCCAGTTATTGGGATTGCGGTTGGGATATTGCTATGATTTTACCTGTTGGAAACCTTGCCTGTGGATTTACCATTTACTTGTTCCTGAGCCTCACTGGGATTATAAGCGGAGATAACCTGGGGAATATTGCCTCTCCGCTACAAACATGATAGGTTTGCTACCAGGACTGAAATGGTTATTGTCGCCCCATATATCTTTAGTCAACCATAGGGCTTACAGTGCTATTGTATGTCAATTATCCCTGTGTGTGGGCAGGGGTGTAGGAGGCCATATAATTCTTGAGCAAGGGTGGGCAGGTTCGGTCCTGGAGGGACACATACATGCCTGGATTTTATGATATCCCTGCTGTGCACAGGTGAGTCAATCACCTCTTCAGTCATTCTGATTTACTCACCTGTGCACACAAAGGATATCTTGAAAGGCAGGCATGTATGTGACCTTCCTTACCCACCCCTGTTCTAGAGGGATACAGTTCATTATATACAACAGCCAGAATACAAGCCTATTTATACATACATACGGAAAAAAAAGCATGATATCTTCAAAAGCCGGCATGTATGTGACCCTCCTTACACACCCCAGATCTAGAGGGATACAGCTCATTATATATAACAGCCAGAATACAAGCCCTTTTTATACATACATACATACTGTACAAACAGCAGGATATCTTGAAAGGCCGGCATGTATGTGGCCCTCCTTACCCACCCCAGATCTAGAGGGATACAGCTCATTATATACAACAGCCAGAATACAAGCCTATTTATACATACATACAAACAGCATGATATCTGCAGGCTTTTGGAAAGCCCATCCCCCCACAATCTCATACAACCATGTGTGTGGTGTGATGTGATATGATACTCACGTTGCAGTGTGTTAGGGTGATCTGTGTCCACCTGGCCTGGTATGCCCACCAATGCTTCTGGAGGAATAAAGTTCATCACAGTCCTCTCCCATTCCTTATATGTAACGTAGGACCACCACCTGTACCATGTGCTGCTGCTGCTGCCTCCTTGGCCATCTTCTTTTTCACCAGCATTTTTAGATCGTCAAACTTATGTCTGACTGACCTCCAGTCCCTATTGGTGACCCCTACTGCAGACACAGCGGTGCCAATTTAAGCCCAGGCCTGCTCCCTCTGGCTAGCATTTACTTCTCTCCCACCACATATGATCCCCTGGCGGCCACAGATTTCCCTGAGGAGAACCTGTATCTCCTCTGGGCTATAATTGGTGGCCCTGGGCCTTGCCACAACCCGTTCCCCTACTGACTGTGCCATCTTCCTCTCCTCTCCCTTATCCCAACCACCTCCAACCAAGGGATCAGGTCCCTGACCCTCTGCCCCTTCTCCTTGTATTCCTATATCTGGGGGCACCTCCCTCCCCCCTGCTCTCCTCCTTGCTCTCCTCCTCCTCTCCCGCCTCCTCCTCCTCTCCCTCCTCCTCCTCTCCTCCTCATCCCTCTTGATCTTATTCCTCTTCTCCCCCTCTCCTCCTCGCCTCTCTTGCCTTACGTTCCTCCTCCCCTCCTCTACCCTCCTATGAAAATAAAATAATGATAAATAAATATAATATGTATGTGTAGGTTTATGGGGTAAAAAAATAAAGATGTGAGTTTTATGTGTAGTTCAGTAATTGTATGGGGGGGGGACCAGTGCCGGGGGTCGGGGGGGTATGGGGTATTGTAGGTGTGCTGTGGCCTATTACTAGGTATAGCTATGTGTACGTAATAATCTATGTGTGTGAATTATGTGATATCAATAATTATGTGTGTTGTGAATTAAGGGTTAAATGCTATGATTTTTCCGAAGATACAAACTCACGATACTCCTTCTCTCTCGCCCACTCTCCTTTCTCACAAAAAAAACACCAACGCCTATACCTGTGTGTCTACTTGCAAAAGCTCCAGCACAGTCAATGATTTTCTGTTTTGGCTCCCTTTTAAAGACATGATGTCGTCTAGTTAAGTGTTACTTATTACGTATTTTGCGCTATTTTCACACGCAAACCTTAATTGATTAATTGATACACACGGCCACGGAAATCACAAGTTATCCGAGATAGCGTCCCTCGTTCGCAAATCCTAACGTGTACGAGATAGCGTCCGTCGCTCGTATCTCGCAGCACTTTGAATTTAATAGCTTTGTAAACTGTCTAATTTTTCAACTACGTAGGCCTTGCGATTTAAACTCGTATTTACGAGGCTGCAATTTAATAGGGCTCTGAGTGTTTGGACTCAACATGACTTTGTTTTCTCTGTTATCCATGTAACTTCAAACCATTGTAAAGTACAGCACACCAAGAGTTAACTTAAAGGCAATGCACTTGCAGCAGCTCTCTCCACAAATATATCCTGTCGGCGTTCTGCTGTCCTGGACTATCCAATTCCTTACTTCGCTGAACAGCAGGAATGGGTGGATAACAAATCACATATATAGTTGTGAGCGTACGAGTCTTTGCTCCGCATTTGCGGTGGTGGGAGCATCCCAACATCGGCTGTGTTAACACACACATACACACACACACAACTTCATAACAAAAAAAACCTCAAAGTCGCCTCATACCCGCTTACACCCAGACACACAGACGCAAGACTTAACAAAAAAACAGTAAAAAAGGCCCTTCACACGCTCTTTACACACATACGCACGACTTAGAAACAAATACACTGCGTCGTACACGTAAAAGCTAACTGCGTATATCGCAAAAAAATACGGCAACATCGCAACAAAATACGGCCGCATCGGAAAAAAATACGGCCGCGAAAGACCCATTCCAACCGCCGCGCATCAAAACATCACAAACACAAGAAATAAACACAACAAACACATAAAAAGTTTACTTACAGCACGGGGGGGCATCCGGCACCTCCAAAAGTTCATTTACACGTCCATTTAAGTCCAAAATTAAGAGTTTAAACGAGCGAAAATCGGCTAAGCGAGAGAAAAAATGGCCGCCGAACAAAACGAAAACGAGGCTCCAGACGTAACTACACTACACTTACTCGCAATAATGAAACACATGCTATGCGGAACGGATCACACTCATATTAAACACCATTTTAACCACTACTACGCACAAAATGGCGGATGGAACGCAAATTGTAAGCTGGAACGCAAATAGCGCATGCGTATTGCGTTCTAACGGTCTAACTTTCCAGAATGTTCTACAAGTTTATAAATACTGCCTATTTGACAGAGAAAAATACATTTCTCCTCAGGTGATGAACACAGTGACTTCTGAGATAACTGCTGCTAAAACTTGAGAAGATAATTCTTTCCTAATTTACTACTTTACATTGTGCAAATTACAACTGAGAGGTAAGCTATAATATATTACTTATTTTATTATCAAGACAGGACATCAAAAAAAATAATTAAAGAAGACAAAGAGGTTTATGTATACTGACATGTGACACGCACATATATGCGTATAATGTATACTGACAAGTGACACGCACATTTATGCGTATAATGTATAGTGACATGTCACACGCACATTTATGCGTATAATGTATAGTGACATGTCACATGCACATTTATGTGTATTGCCCCTGCAACAAACTAATTAAACAACTACATTTAAATTACATTAGAAAAAAATAAGTTGGGACTATTAAATACTATTAAAATATGAGTCATGTATACTGATATGTGACACGCACATATATGTGTATCATCTATAGTCACATGTCACACACACATTTATGTATGTTGGCCAAAAATAAAAATAAGGTTAATTTAACAATTAAAATATGATTCATGTATACTGATATGTCACACGCACACAAAAAAATTACTTTCAACTATGGAAATGTGCTTCATGTATGTGACATATGTGTGTAGCCCCCACCAAAAAATAATGTTAATTCAAATTAATTACAGAAGTATAATTCAATGAAATTAATTTACTGCAATTCAATAGATCACCTAAAACTCAATCTTTCTACTTTTTTTAATATTCAAACAGACTCTGCATCAACAGCGTCTCTCAACAATTTGCACCGTGCACTGTGAAGCACAATCCCTTTTAAAGAACACCAACAAAGAAGAAGAGGTAAGATACAAAAATACTTTAAATGCTGAAAAGGCCATGGTTTGTTAAATACAAATAAAAAATTCTATAATTCACTATTTCACTTTATTTTTCAAACAGACACTACAAGAAGACCGGCGGATTAAGATTGGCAGGAGGGGACCCTCTGTCATTCCACACTTCAATCAAGGTACAGTATTAAGTATAAAAAAGAACCGAACCATGAGCCTTATTCAATTGTGAGTTGGCTAATTGAATAGGGCTTTATATAAGCACATAATAGATTTTTTAGACAGACATTTTTAGTTACTGAACTTCTAACCACAATCAAGGTCTTCACTAACTAAAAACTTCTGTCAACAAATATTTTATGTGCTTATATAGAGCCCTATTCAATTGGTCAAAACGCAATTGATTCAGGACCTAAATATGTTTAATGGCCGAGTGCCTCATTCAAATGTGATTTGCCCATTTCAATAGGGCTCTATATAAGCACATTTGGCTCAATATGAGCACAGAGCATCTTTTTTTACAGAAGTTTTTAACTAAAAACTTCTGTTCAAAAATATGCTCTGTGCTTATATAGAGCCCTATTGAAAAACCAAATTCAATGAGGACCTCACAATATAACAAATCCAGCAAACAAAGGCCCTCATTCAATTGATATTTTGGACAATTCAATAGGGCTCGAAATAAGCACATTTAGAACCCTATTGAATTGGCCAAACTGCAATTGAATGAGGGCCAAAGTATGCAACATATGGTACATACAAACTGGTACACACAAAACAGGATTGTAACAAACACATAGCAAACTAAATTTATATTCTTTTTGTTTAACAACCTATAACCATTAGAAAAAACACTACATAAGTATAACAAAAGTGGTGCCCATCAAATAGGATTGTACGAAAACTCACACAAACACATAGCAAACTACATTTACATTCTTATTTAATGTTTAACAACCTATAAGCCTTAGAAAGAAGCCTAAATAAGCATACCAACAGTGGTGCGCACCAAACAGGATTGTATGAAAACTCACACAAACACATAGCAAACTACATTTAGATTCTTATTTTATGTTTAACAACCTATTAGCATTACAAAACAACATTAATAAGCATACCATCAGCGGTGCGCATCAAACAGGATTGTATGAAAACTCACACAAACACATAGCAAACTACATTTACATTCTTATTTTATGTTTAACAACCTATAAGCATTACAAAACAACATTAATAAGCATACCAACAGTGGTGCGCACCAAACTGGATTGTATGAAAACTCACACAAACACATAGCAAACTACATTTACATTCTTATTTTATGTTTAACAACCTATAAGACTTAGAAAGAAGCCTAAATAAGCATACCAACAGTGGTGCGCACCAAACAGGATTGTATGAAAACTCACACAAACACATACCAAAGTACATTTAGATACTTATTTTATGTTTAACAATCTATAAGCCTTAGAAAAAGGCCTAAATAAGCATACCAAAAGTGGTGGGCACCAAACGGGATTGTAGAAAAACAAAGAAATAATGTCATTTTTTAGTTCATACAAATACATTCAAATAAAATTACATTTTCATTTTTATTTTATATCAGATACTGCGTCAAGAACATCTGACCAGGAGTTTCAACTGAGGACCACACCAGCGGACGAGGACTTTCAACAGAGGACCAGACCATTGGACGAGGACTTTCAACAGAGGACTACACCATCGGACGAGGACTTTCAACAGAGGACTACACCATCGGACGAGGACTTTCAACAGAGGACCAGACGATTGGACGAGGACTTTCAACACAGGACCAGACCATCAGACGAAGGCTTTCAACACAGGACCAACAAAGATTCTGCTTCAAATCAAACTTCAACCAAGGTACAGTATAACAAGTAAAAAAAGAGAAAAATTAATTAATATTCTTCTTTAATGTTTAACCACCTATAAGCCTTAGAAAATAGCCTACAGAAGCATACCAAAATTGCGGCGCACCAAAAAGGATTGTAGAAAAACACAGAAATAATGCAATTTTTTCATTAATACAAAGACATTCAAATAACATAACATTTTCATTTTTATTTTATAACAGATACTGCGTCAAGAACATCGGAACAGGAGTTGGAACTGAGGACCACACCAGAGGACGAGGACTTTCAACAGAGGACTACACCATCGGACGAGGACTTTCAACACAGGACCAGACCATCGGACGAAGGCTTTCAACACAGGACCAACAAAGAATTTTGCTTGAAATCAAACTTCAACCAAGGTACAGTATAAAAAGTAATATCTATCATCTATCTCTTATTTGTCTTTTAGGGCCAATAATCTTTAACACTAAATACAAACTTCAATGTAAACTTAAAAAATAAATTGGCATAGTCCAAAAAAGTCTAAAAACACAGAATCTATACAATTTGTCATTGTAACATTCCAGTCCTAAACCCTAATTTAATTGACATTTGACAAATTGAATAGTGCTGTAAATAAGGACATAACATCTTTTTGAAAATACCTTTTTAGTTACTGAAATACTTGCTTTTGGATACATGTTTAATAAATAAAAATGTATTTAAATAATTATCTGATGGCCTTATTTAGACTTTTATTCAATTGACCGCATTGAAATTGATTAAGTATAAAATGTTAACACACTATTGATAACTATTTGTCATGAAAAACAACTTAACATCTCAAAATAAACTAATGGTACATTATTTTATTTTTACAGATTAACATGGCTGATAACGAGAGTAAACAAGAAAAGAAAAGACGCCAAGCTAGAGAACGACGACAGAGAGCAGACAGCCAGCAGACACCGGAGAAGAAGGAAATTCAACGAGAAAAAGAACGCAAAAGAATTGCAAGCAAAAGACTGTCACTTGCAGAAATTAAAGATATGTCAAAAAAAACAACAAAGAAAATAAAGCATTTACAACCTGTTGCTCAAACATCAGATGACATTTTACCAGAAAAAATACAAGAGATACCAAAAAAAGCAACAAAGAAAACAAAGCATTTAGAACCGTTTCATGAAACATTACATGACATTTTACCTCAAACAATACAACATATACCAAGAAAAGCAACGAAAAAAACAAAACATTTAGAACCTGTTGTTGAAACATTATATGACATTTCACCTGATGAATATGAAAGTCAAAATCCTATATGCTTTGCAAATTGTCCTCTACTCAAGTCTTTAGCAGTAGAGGTTCATAGTTGTGGGGACATGACTACTCAATGTCAGTTTTGTGAGGCTTATTATTTTAAACAGGAGAGACCCAGAGATGGACAATTTATTAGTTGTTGTCAAAAAGGCAAGTTCAAACTTCCAGAAAGGAAAGAATTTCCAATTTATTTAAAAAATATTATGACTGAACCTACTTTTCCAAACTACAAAAATTTTAAGACAAACATAAGATCCTACAATAGTGCCATATCCTTTGCATCCATGGGGGCAACATTAGCTGCTAATGTACCAGGACATGGTCCTTACTGTTTTAAAGTCCAAGGACAAATTTATCATCGCACTTCCCATTTACATCCAGAGGAAGGAAATAAAAGAAAATTCGCTCAACTATATGTCCTAGATACAATGGAAGCTGTTGACCAACGTATGCAGATGGAAGAAAATAAAAAATGCTTACCCACTGTTTTCATGGAGCTAAATAACATTATGGACAACAATCCCTACAGTAAAGCTTATAAAAAATTGGCAGAAGTAGAAAATGAACAACTACTTCATTCACAAACACATCAATTACCAATGCCGAAGGTTAATATGGTGCTTAAAAGAGACAGACATACTGATAAACGTCGTTATAACTTGCCAACAACAAATGAGGTTGCAATGGTGTTTCAGAATGATGAAGGAGAACCACCATTTCAAAGAGACATTCGAATATATCCTAGAAATGAGGACCAACCGTTTATTAATATGAGTATCTTAAGTCCAAATTTAGATCCAATGACATATCCCATCTTTTTCCCACACGGAGAAGCAGGTTGGCAACCAAAATTAACTCTTCCCAGTTACCCAAATGCTAAAGCCAGAATCCGAAATAATGTTTCTATGCTTGAATTTAAAGTAGCTCAAATTGCCATTCGCAATGTATTTAATCCAATTTTATGTGGTGGGAAACTAACACAACAATGGATTATTGATTCATATTTGCAAGTTGAGGCAAATAATTTAAACTTTATCAAATATCAACAAGATAAACTCCGTGTAGAACAATATTCTGGACTCATGGACTATGTTGCTGACGTGGCTACAAGCAGAGACATGACAGCTGGCAAAGCCATCATTTTACCATCTTCCTTTCAAGGATCTCCTCAGAATATGAGAAAGATACAATGATGCTATGGCTATTGTGACAAAATTTGGCAAACCCGATTTATTTGTGACATTTACATGTAATCCACAATGGCCAGAAATTACACTAAATCTACGTCTTGGACAAACTGCTTCAGATCGACCAGATTTAGTAGCCAGAGTTTTTAAGATTAAATTAAATGAATTAATACGTGACTTCACTATAAATCAGTTATTTGGCAAATGTCTTGCTTATGTATATACCATTGAATTTCAAAAAAGAGGCCTTCCACATGCACATCTTCTAATAATACTTCAAGAAAAAGATAAATTAGATACTTCAGGCAAAGTGGATGCAGTCATTGTTGCTGAACTACCAGATCCAGAACTATATGGTAGACTATATGAGATTGTTACTCATCGCATGATTCATGGACCCTGTGGTGACCTTAATCCACAATCACCATGTATGGAAAATAATAAATGTTCCAAAGAATTTCCAAAAGATTATAGAGACAAAACCTATGCCAATTGTGATGGATATCCACTTTATAAAAGAAGAGAAGGAGATAGTGCCATTATTCGTGGAAAAAAAGTGGACAATAGATATGTAGTACCCTACAATCCACATTTACTCATGAAGTACAACGCCCACATCAACGTAGAAGCCTGCACTTCCATCAAATCCATTAAATATGTCTACAAATATATTTACAAAGGTTACGATGCAGCTACTGTAGTCGTCAAAAGTGCAGACAACCCTGAAAGTAGTGAGTTAGTACATGATGAACTTGCATCTCATGTAGATGCTCGCTATGTCAGTGCGCCAGAAGCTATGTGGCGGCTTTTAAAATTTGAAATGCATGATAGATCACATGCAGTATATAGGTTAGCAGTACATTTGCCACAACGACATTTAGTCTATTTCCATGCTGGAAATGAAATGAATGCATTGGCCCAAAGTGAAGATCGTCACACTACACTAACTGCATGGTTTGCATTAAATTCCACTGATGCTGAAGCAACACAATACTTATATATTGAAATTCCATATCACTATGTTTTTGTGAATGGATTATGGAGACCAAGAAAAACCAGAGCCAATAAAATTATTCCAAGAATTTACACAGTCAGTCCAAGAGATGTGCAACGTTTTTGCTTACGGATATTACTTTTAAATGTTCCTGGAGCACAAAGTTTTGAACACTTAAGAACTGTTAATGAGATTGTATATGAATCCTTCCATTTAGCTGCAAGACATAGAAACTTACTCGCTGATGATACAGAGTGGGAAAGATGCTTAGAAGAAGCAGCACAATGTCAAATGCCACGACAGATGAGAGAACAATTTGCTTTTATTTGTATCTTCTCAAATGCTCCAAATGCATTAGCTTTGTGGGAGACTTTTAAAAGTAATATGGCTGAAGACTTTATGCGACGATACAATGAACCCATTGCACACTTAAAAGCGTTAATGGAAATCCAAGAAGTCTTTTTAACTCATGGATTAAGTTGTGCAAGTTTTAATTTGCCTGATCCAGGTCTTATAGATGACATTAACTTTGAAGACTATGACATTCAACTACAAGCAGAAAGAACAGAAGAAAGACTTGCAACTTTAAATACACTACAATTGCAAGCATTTCATGCCATTAAAAATGCTATAGATGATGACATGGTGACAGAGCGTTATTTCTATCTTGATGGACCTGGCGGATCAGGGAAAACATATTTGTACAATTTATTAATGAGTTCAGTACGAGCACAAGGAAAAATAGCAATGGCGTTTGCCACTACTGGAATTGCTGCACTTTTATTAGAAGGTGGAAGAACTGTTCATAGTGGATTTAAACTGCCAGTGCCTATTTTAGAAAATTCTGTGTCAGATATTCGCATGACATCCTTACAAGCAAAGAAATTGAAGAAATGTAAATTAATTATAATAGATGAGGCCACAATGATGTCATGCTATGCCCTCCAATGTATTGACCGTTTGCTTCGTGAAGTCATGGATAATATTTTTCCATTTGGTGGAAAGGTAATGTTGTTGGGTGGCGATTTTAGACAAACATTACCTGTCGTTGTACATGGAAATCGAACTGACATTATCGAAACATGTATAAAGTCAAGTACAGTATGGAAACATTTTACCCATCTTCAACTGCAACAAAATATGAGATCAGAAGGCCAAACTGATTTCAATGATTGGCTTATTAAAATTGGAGAAGGCAGAACAGAAAAAATACTACATTTACCTGACGACACTGTAGAGATCCCACCTCATATGATTTGTCAACAAGATATTATATCGGCTATATTTGAAGGGAGCATAAATAACGAAGAATATTCCGAGCTTGCCAACCAAGTCATACTGACGTGTAAAAATAAAGATGCATTAATCCTCAATAATAAAATCTTAAAAAAAATGTATGCACCACAAAGAAATTATCACAGTGCTGATTCTGTACTTGCTGATGACAATGAAAGTCAGGCTAACTTTTCGACTGAATTCATAAACTCTTTAACTCCTTCTGGAATGCCACCACATATTTTGCAGCTAAAGAAAGGTGCAATTATCATGTTACTGCGAAATATGAACCCCAAAAAAGGCCTATGCAATGGCACAAGATTAATTGTTCAACAATTAAAGGACCATTTTATAGATGCTGAAATTTTAACTGGGACCCATAAAGGAGAGAGAGTTTTCATACCAAGAATAGATTTAGCACCAAGTAAAAGTAGTCTCCCTTTTATACTTCAAAGAAGACAATTTCCCATTATTATGGCATTTGCCATGACCATTAATAAATCACAAGGTCAAACTTTCAAATCTGTGGGTATTTTCTTGGAAGAACCAGTTTTTGCACATGGTCAATTGTACGTTGCGTTGTCAAGGTGCAAAAATCCACAGGCTATTAAAGTTTACATTGAAAACAATGAAAGTCAGGGTGATTTATTAGAAGATGGACGTATTTTTACTAAAAACATTGTCTACTATGAAGTACTATAACTTTGAAGAATACTAATTAAAGATGCCAAGATTTTTTAAAAGCATTGCAAAATACATAACAATTGGTTGTTTAATTCAGTCATAATTAATGGAAGTCATATTTATGAATGATTCGCCTCACAAAATACTTGCCTTGCATTGTTAGTAAAAATTATGTTAAAATGTTAAGTCACTATGTTAATGTTTCTAATGTTACAAGTTTAAAAAATATATTTTCAAGTTATTTCATTCAACATATTACAAAGTGGATGTTAAGAGGTCAAGCACCTTTTAAGTCACAATGTAAATATTGTCTGTTATCTTAAGATTACTACCTACATTAATGTTTATCGCCAGTTTATGTGCTCAGTAATAAATTACTTTAATTACGTACGTTTTAAGAAGAGTTTTACTGTATGCCTTCTTCTACATTCAATGTATATTCAAGTTAACAATTATTGTGATAGAAATTGAATTTTAATACTGATTAATTTAAATGTCAATTGTTTTTACATTCAAATGTTAATACTTTTAATAAAAAATTAGGTTACAAAATGTATTCACTATGTTCCTGTTTATAATGTTCAAAATTATACCAATGTTTTGTCAAATTCTAAACTTACATAAAAAATAAAGTTCAAGTTTAAAAATATATACTTTGATGGTTATTGCTTACATATATTTTAAACTTCATGTTAAAATTTGCCACGTTTAAAGAAGGCTTTTTACTTTTTGCTTTCCTATTCATTCAATGTATATTAAAGTTAACAATTCTTCAGATACTAATTACATTTAAAAAAACCATTACATCAACATTTTACAAAAATACACGTTCATATTAAAATACTTACAAGTGTCAAAAATATATGTTAATAACTAAACAACTTGACAAACATATACATCACATTGCCGTCATTTTTTGACGGGCAAGTCGCTAGTAAATTAGAAAAGGCAGCGTGGGTGTACAGAAAAAGTTAGGTAATTGTTGATGGATGTTGGGATGTTTTGAGACTATTAAATAAGTTGTTATTAAATAAGTTTTGTGAGTCTAGTTGTATTTCGAATAAGAGTAATTGGTTGAAAGGAAAATATATTTAGCAAGTGTTGTGGAAATAATACAAATATCCTTACATTATTTAGTATATATATATATATATATATATATATATATATATATATATAGGATTCATCACTTTTGTAAAACTTGTGAACTAGCCCTGAAACAGTACTCAGTGCATTACAGGCCGTGAGGTATGCAAACAGTTAATTCGGCTTTCAATTATTATTTCATTGTTTTTATTTTATAAGTGTAAACAAATCCTTTTTCTCATAATAAAAATTGGTTTTACAGACAATAAACAACTTTTTAGCATAAATAAAATATGTATTTGTCATCTACAAGGTCAACTCTTGCCTTTTGCGCATAAGATAGGAAATAAAATATTTTTTCTCATCTACTGTGATGTACCAAGACATGCTTTAAGTGTATGACCTGCACATGTTATAGCTTATTGGATATTATAGTGTAAATAAACTTTCATTGGTTGTTGATGGGTTATACTATGTTTCTGGGGGGGTGGATTGTCCCATTGTCTTTATGTAAACAATATAAAGCTGTGTGTTTTTCTGTTTGCTGTGAGTCAGTGATCAGAAGCGACCATTGTTGGATGTTTTGCTGCTGACCCACGTTTTTTGTCTAAATAAACTCTAATAATAAGAGAATTATCAGAGGACTCTGTTTTTTGGTATCATGACTGGGTTTCGGAGTAACAAGTGGGTTGTGAGTATGTTTTTTTCCCCAAACATTTGGCGTGCCAGCTACGAGTGCACTTAATTGTCTGTAGATAACATCCCAAGCCCCGGAATTCGTGGAGGAGATGTTTTGACAACTAATTGTGGCCATAGTTAGAGGTTTGCAGAGCCTTGTCATGCGTATCTTCCATAAAATACTGAAGCTTTGGAATAAACGGACCACATTTGCACAAAATAACCTCACCCAGACTTTCTAACCGGAACCTAAAACGATTGCATTTTTTTTTTGCTTGTTGTTTGATAACCCAGAATGCTAATTAGTGATATTAAGTAAAATAGTGTAATTAAGAGAGGATTGGTCTGTTTTTCTTTGTATAGCACATATTGTGTGTTCTAAATAGTGAGATTTTAATTGTGGCGTAATACTTCAAATCAGAGATAGAGAATTGCAGCTGCATTCTTCAAATCCCCCGGCACGTCCTCTCCACCTGCTCCTAGCAGAGTTCTGTGTTCTAGCTGTGTAAAAACGTGACTTGTTCCGGTTTCACGCTCTGTTTTATCTTTTCAAGGATAGCGCATTTTAGTTGAAAAAGAGAGCTCTTTAAACAATTTATTTAGTTTTGTTTGAATTAGTCTTCCGATAAAGCTGATTGGTTAGTGTAAACTTGTGGTAAGGTCTCGTAAGCTGTTTGGTATATTATCATACGCATTCTTTTATTGTATTGTAAACTGTTGATAGTCTTGTTGTTTTAATGATTAAAGCGTACCCGGAGCATGCTGAAATGCTAAAATAAGAGCTTTGGCAATATTTGGAATATTTGTGCTTAAAAGTGTTATTCTTTTCTGCAAAATATGCATGTGAATTGACCTAAAATGGAATCATAATAGTTTGTTTTTTAATAAATTGCAATGAATAATGTTAGAGAAGATGTCTCAGAGAGAAGAGGGTGTTAGTTGGGAATATTTTTGAGTAGAAACAGAACTCAAGATAAATTCCTTAAATAAGAATAGTTCCTAGAATGTTTTAATTTTTTTGCAAGTGAAAAAGGAAGACATTGTGAAGGTGAAATTGGTCCAATGTGAGATCATTAATTATTGTTTGTGAAATGAATTGCAAGGTGTAATTAATGAAAACAGAGTTTTTGAGCTATTGCACAGTCCACTTTAAATTGGTCTGTAATAGATTTATGCTGATAACATAGAGTCTGTTTATTTTTATATTCGGTGGGAACTAACAGTAAGAAATTGTACGTTTTTGTTATTTAGTCATGTTTTAGAAAAGAAGGTTTTATGATTTAATGATGTTTTTGTCAGTTTTTTTTTCAAGTGCCGTCATAGCCCCTCCCTTCCACAGAAGGTTTCCACCCCCTTAGTAACTTTAAAGCTACAGAGCGGTGAAGTGAAGAATTGAACTGTGGGGATGAGATAATGAGTTATTTATGTAGATCAGGTAGCCTGTGCAAAGAGTAATTGTATACCTGCCCACCTAATAAGACGTATTGTGTTGTTATTTACTGCTAGTAAGAGAGTGACCTACTCTGTTGTGGTATCCAGGTGTTTTGCACCATTTGCACCAGCATCATATTGCAGCTGTAATGATTTTTTTTTATAGAAATATTAATGAGATAAAAGATTTAATGAATGAGTTAAACAGATATTTCAGTGAAATTATACTTGATTATAGAAAATATTGTGTATTTATCTCCATAAAGTGTCAAATGTAATTTGAGAAATTGGTTTAATGTCATATTTTTTTAGGGTTTGATGGGCATATATCTTGGTTTATTTTAAATCTTTTTGATACAATTATGTTTAGGATTAGTTATAGGTAAATATATTTATATGATTTGCTAAAATGTGGTTGTTTTTTATTTATTTTATTTTTTTGGTTCTTACAAAGTGATTTATGAACATGTATGTGCATGTAAATTTTGTGTGTGTATATATATATATATTAAATTATATATTAAATGTTCTATGTTGTGTCTTGTCTGTATTTGTCTGGATCTTGTGTTAATCCTAAATTTATCAGCAGATTTTTAAGCCGGTATAATATTTTTCTGTAGAGATTATTTTGTTTTCTAAGTGGAGAAAGGGGGGTCTTGTTTAAAGTGTGTAGAGTACAGAGTTTGGAGATGTTCATGTGTGTGAGTAAACAAAAGTAGAATTGATTAAGATATTATACATGTAAAGGTGTTAGTTACTGAGACTAGGATTAGGAAATATTAAAGAGATATTGTACCTGACGAGGTATTACTTTAAGAAGCGCTGTAGATTTTAATTAAAGTAGATATAGATTAACAGAGGTGAGCCTTCCTACTAAAAGGCGAGAGAAGAAGGGGAGCCTCCCTAGAAAGACGATAAAGATAATAAAGATGAAAAAAGGTGAGCCTCCCTATAAAACGATAGAGATAATAAAGATTAAATAGGTGTGCCTACCTAGAAATGGCAAGAATATGTGTGCCTACCTACAAATGGTGATAGTATAGATTAGAAATGTAGAGCCCTCCATTTAAAGGCGAGTTTTGTCTAGACTGGTTTTAGAGTGCGGTGCAGTAGATGAAAAGATAGAGTGTAGATTTGCTATCTACATTCGCAAGATGCTGAAGTGGCTGATGGCAAAGAACCACAAATGAATTGGGCCCATGTATGTACTGTATGTACTGAGTGTGAGTACTGAGTGTCAGTACCGTGTCAGTGAAGGATGTGTGAGAAATTGAGAGAGAAAAGAGGGCTTGCCCATCTGTTTTGTATGTTACCAAGTGTGTTTAAATTTCCAGTGTTTGGAAGTATGTGAGCTAGATTAAAGATCTGTCTATGTGTGGTGATGTCATGTATGGTCTGATTGTCATGTAAATTTGTGATGCTGTTGATCTCCTGGAATGGTGTATACTGAATATTGGTGTTTATATAGGAAACCAATGCATAGATCATATTGTTACATTTCTGTATAAAGATTGTCCATTATATCTGACGGACAGTGTAATAAAATTACTTATAGAGAATATAATCTGAAAGCTGATCAATTTCAGATTAATATTTGTGTTTATATGCCGTTGGTCATTTTGGATAATCAAATCTGGGTTTTATTTGGATCTAGATCATAATTATGTTAAATATTTTTTAAAAGGTTGATATTTGAGAAAATTAGTTACAAGTAAATACAGTAATTATTATAAAAACTGGGTTATTGAAAAAAGATAAAAATAAAGAATTTTAAAGTTTTATTACAATTAAAATCGTTTAAAAGAATATAATGTATAAATTATATTAAATTCATCACAGCTGCATGCTATAATTGTTCTTAAAAACATTCATTGAAGCAGCTTGGATACTAGCCAAAAGTTCAACGTAACAGCCTTCAGAAGCTGTCTTCTTTCCAAGGTCGTGCACAGAAAATGTTTTGGTGAAGAAAAAAAACAGTTTCATTTTGGTTTACCAGAACAGCTTCTAATTCTCACTATCTCGCCTCTGAATCATGTACTGCAGTACATATTTTAGTACTATTTAAGTGCAAAAAGTACCTGTTCCATAGAATTAATTATTATTAAGGTTTTAAAATAATAATTAAAAAGGTGAAATGATGTTATGGGTTATGATAAGCGTACAGGATAGTAAAAAATGTCAACTGACTAAGAATATATTTTTTATTAGTTTTCTTCTTTCTAGATGTGTTTCCTTTTTTAAGTTTTCTTTAGATTTTGCTAGTCTGTTTTTTTTACGCTTATTGAAGCTCTCCTCGTGTTGACAGTTCTCTCTGTCGGAATAAATATGGTTTGTGCACTGTCCTTGTCTACTAACTACTGCACAGGGAAAGTACACATATCACTAGAAATCAGTGTATGATATCTTATCTGGTTAGAAAACCTTATCATACCAATTCTGTTTTATTTTATGTGTTATGTTTTATTTATCCATATTGGACAATATTGTGACATCTATTCCTCCAGGCCTATCCCCAGCTCAGATGAGTGTAAATGAGTAAAGAAATAAAAAAATCTTTTCAAGGTATTTCTAGGTCTCTAAGAAAGGAACATGATACAAGGTGGATTACATTATGAGTTAAGAAAATATTTTAGAGCTTTATTAGTAAATGTATATTGACAGTAATAATAATAATTAGCAATTTCCTTTTAAATATACAAACTGCTGTAAGATAAATCAAGTAATGTCTTATCACTTATAGAGACATAATTCATAGTATTGAAATTGTCCTAATGATAATTTTTGCTTCTTTTTGCAGAAGTATCTTTTACAAGTATTCCATATAGTTATTAGCTTTGCATAATTTACATTATCACTTAATTGATTTTGGTTTATACCACCCCTGTTTATTACAGAGTTATGCATATGTTATATTTATGTTACAGCTAGGGAAAATTTAGGGTAGGTGTATATGATGTGAGAATATCTTGTTGAAAGATGTATGGAAGTTGCTTGCATGATAGATCTTGTATGTTTGGATTTTTGTCACACATGCCTAACCCAGAAGAAGATGACAGCGAGTGCGTGCCAGTAAAGACAAAGAAAAGACAGAGAAAAGGCAAGCATGCCCTGATATATAATGAGAGAAAGTCTCTACCAAGTACCTATCATGATGACAACAGATACAACAGATAATACCACATGAAGACACAGATAGAACAGAGTTTGCTGACTAAAGACAAAGCTCAGACAGAAATCTTGTCTGCACCCAAGAAAAAGGTGACAGGTCAAACTCTTGTTCATTGTCATGACAATACGCTAATACATATCTCTGCTGACAAAGAGAAAAGATGCAAAGATCTGTGAGAAAGTCACATACTCCTTGTCTTGTGCCTGTATATCTGCCCATGATGGCCTAAATGCTTTGACCAAAGGATCTCACCATCCAGAAACAAGTGATTCACCTACCTAAGTGTGATGTGTAAGACTGGGCCTGTATGACGTTTGTCTGAGCCTATGTTTTTATTGTGTTGTCATTTTACTTTTTCTACTCTTTACTATACCTGTCTTCCTTTTTACTGTTCATTGGCTTCTAACATTTATGCACATTGTTCTATCAACTTGCTAGGATCTAGTAGGAACTAACATCTGATAAGGAATAGTAATTAGGGAAAAGAAGAAGTTATCATGCATACACTCTGGGTCATTAGTCATATCGGTACAAACTTTATTGGTTCTTAAATTACATCCATCATATAAATGCCTCATAAGATAATGAGTATAAATGTACATTGGTTTTATGGCCTAGTTATTGGTAATTGGTTGGAGAATTAAGTAAGGACATTTTCTCTGCATAAAACATTGTATTTTATTTTACATATCTGGACTTTTCTATTTATGGCACCGCTATCTGGACTATGGGGATGTTTTCATTTACCCCATTGGACTCTTCCCTTGTTATATGTATTTCATCAAACAGGTGCTCACTTGTTTTCATGGATTTAATGTTTTACCCTCAAGATTTGACTTTTTCTTGCATGTGCTTTATAATCACAAATGGTAAATCTTTCATTAAACAGACTTTAAAATCTGGACTTTGTGCTATGGATTCCATTATTGAACGACTTTTTATATTATTCCACAGAATAATATGCATTTTTTCTTATGTATTTTATTGTTTCTTATGTTTTCTTTTGCAATATTTTTGTTAGGAATGTATTAAAGTAAAAGATGCAAAGGACTCCGTGAGATAAGATCTAATATCCCCATGTTGTAGGAAGCTCATCTGACTGAATTTTTTATAGACCTTGAGTCACCCTACATGCCAGTCTAAAAGATCTTACCTCTACTTCCTAATAAGTTTTTCTTGTATTGTTTAGATATATATTATCTTATATTGTATTGTTTAGATATATCTCTGATATTTATATTAAAATTGCACCCTATAATATTTAAATTTTTCCTTTTGATGACAATTTTCATTGTCACAGGAGGGAGTATTGTGGATATAATACAAATATCCATACATTATTTAGAGTGTATATACATATAGCATTCATCACTTTTGTAAAACTTGTGAACTTTAGCCCTGAAACAGTACTCAGTGCATTACAGGCTGTGAGGTACGCAAACAGTTAATTCTGCCTTCAATTTTAAATTCATTGTTTTTATTTTATAAGTGTAAACAAGTCCTTTTCGTAATAAAAAATGTTTTTACAGACAGTAAACAACTCTTTAGCATAAATAAAATATGGCCTAGGTGTAACAACAATTACCAAGTCCTTCTTATTACTCACACTGCAAAGGATTATAGCACCGTCACCACCATATCATGCTCCATAGCATGCTGAGCAGACTCAATGAGTTTCTGCAAAAACTGCTAACTCTATTACAACCACTTGTCTGCCACCACTCAGCTGACCAATATTGCAAGAGAGCCTCTAATAAAAACTCTTCAGCAAAGAGAGATTCCACAAGAGAGAGAAACATCATCTATTATAGAAGGTATCTCCATGCTCCATAATGCTTCGCACAATGATTCTGGGAAATCCAGGAGACAGAGATGGAAGACTGCGAAAGTATTGTAGGGAAGGCTGTAAGCCACAAACAAATTATCAGTTGGAAGTGGCCTAGCTACCTACCTTATAGAGAGGGGTCAATAATTGTGGTAGGCTCTGACTAAGAGCTAGGTTTTAATTGGTTCGCCAAGAGAGCACGTGATGCTGGCATTCTTTCCTCCTATGGTGTTATAAAATATCCTTTTTCTGTTCAAACAAAAAGACTCAAATTTGATACACCCCGAATGATTTCTTCTTTCCTTGCCTGGGAGTTGAACATTTGAGGTAAAACATCTCTGAGTTGGAAACTTTTTAGAGAAAATTTGAAATGATTTAGCTACTGCCTTGAGTAACATGATTACCAAACTGATTGCTATGAGAACTGTGGTAATTCAGGACTGAGTGTGAATTTATGCTGGGGGACAATGTTGGAGTCTGCACTCTTGTGGGCAAAGGATGTTGCATCTACATTCCAGACAAATCTAAGACTGTATTTCGAAATCATTAACTACATCTACACTGATACAGAGAAGATAAAAGAAATGAGTTTTGGTGAATAGAATGGCCCATGGGCTTGTTTTTTTGTTTTGTTTTTGTTTGTTTGTTGCAGGTCTGTAAATAGAGTGTGTAAAGTCCTACATTTGTTTTATAATCTTGCTACTATATTAGATGAAGCTCTTAATCAAACTAAAGATGCTATAAATAAATTAAACCAAGAACAAGTTCAGATTTGCATGGTTGTTTTTACAAATTGAATGGCTTTGAATTATATACTAGCAGCTAAAGAAGCGTTGTGCGCCTTAGTTGATAAATAATTTTGCACATATATTGGTGATCACCATACTGCTATCCAAACATTTAGATACAGTCTCTGAAATACAACAAAGGTTGCAGGACTATTCGCCTGGCTTAGTGAATTGGGACAGAAGATATTACTGGGCTTCCCTATTTTATAGGTATATTCATTCTACTTTGTATTGCAGTCACATGTATCAAATATCTTATTGTCTGAGTCCTCTCTCCTACTTCCCCTCCCATCCTATTTCTTGCTCCCCTACTTATATATTGCCTCAGCATCTCCCCAACTTTGATAATGTCTGTGATAGTCCTTTGCCTCCTGAGGTTATTACTCGTGATTACAATTCTATAATTTTACCCAGCTGCCATGCAGTGATATATAACAATTTTGATATATTGTATAGCTTGCATGCTTGAAACATATTCTAAGTATCACACACTGGAATATCTACGGATTTACTTCAGAGAAGCACAAATGCATGTTATTTTTTTTTTTTATAAGTTGATGTTTTGATCCTCGAAAGTCTGCTATCTCAAGGAGCTTCTGCAGAAACTGATAACTCTATTACACACACATGTCTGCCACCACCGAGTTTACCACTCCTGCAAGAGAGCCTCTAACAAGAACTCTTCAGCAAATTGATGCTGAGGTGAAGTCAGGCTATTTCACTGTATTGCCTCTGCCTGAGTAAAGAGCTCTGTACCGTACAGAACCGTGCGAAACATAATGAATATTAATTAGAATCAGGAGCAGAAGCTTAAATGAAGTAGTGGCTGAATCATTGTAACTACTTCACTCGCACAGTCTATGTTGCAAGTGTCACATACATTGTGTTGCAAGTATTAAGTCTGATTTACACAGAGGGTGATTTTATTTTCTTTACTGTTTAAAAAATCAGATATATGTTCTACAGTTTATATAATATAGCAATAATAAGATAACTGTCTTATTTTTTGCTTATTTTAAAAAATATATTTAAATAATTATATTCTTTTTTATTATTTAAAAAATATAAACACACAATTTTAAATAGTTCACATAATCTTTCACTATATATATATTTATTTAAAATAATGAAATTAGGTCATCTTTTAGACATACTTTATAAAGCAGAGTGTGTTGGGCTAGTGGAAAGTGTGTTTCATAAAATGTTTTCATTAGTAAGTCATTGGTTCTAAATCAATGTCTTCCACTGTTTTTTATGATTGCTATATATAAGTACATTTTGTAAACAAAAAAATAATAAGTGGAAGGCAGGGGAATCGGGCCTAGGACTGTATATATTTATATATATATATATATATGTAACGGTACCCCCCAAACATAGAAGGGGCGCCCAGGCCTTTTTAGCCGATCCACCCGTCCAGTGATATAGGGACAGCTACTGCAGGACACCCATTCCCCCAAGCACGAGACACACGCTCTGTGGTTGAGGGTCAAGCAGAGAACTCTCTTCTTTATTAAAAACCAAGACATATATAAAACAAACCATTTCCACATACACCGTAGGGGCAGTCACTACCTTAGGTCGGCCCCTAATTACCTATGGCCAATCAGACAGGGTAGGAACCATGAGACTCCTCCCATGGGCCACCCCCCAGGCATGGCTACTATGCTCATTCTCACCAAGACTGTCCTCATGGAAACTTCCTGTTTGCTCCTTGTCTATGCCCCTGGGAAACCCCATACACTGGCCCTTTGTTCAAGTCCTGGCGACACCCTGTGTTTACCTAATGGGGGATGGTCAGAATCTGTAGCACATATCTACACATTTTTCATAACTTTAAAAGTATGCATCACATTCACATAAAACATACATTTTCAGAATCAGCATACTCCAAATACAAACATGTGTCAAAATGATACAAATTGGTCCAGTGGTTCAAAAGTTAGATCACAGTCCTTTCTGACAAAATGGAGTATGGCTTTTATGTAGGTGGAAAGTCAACATGGGCCGTAGTCAAACGGTAGAATGTGGGCCTCCAGACTTCTCCAATTCGCATTGACGAGACTGATCTCGTCACATCTCTCCCCCTTTCCAAAAAGACTAACCGGATATCTGACCTCCTGCCGGTCAGATTCCGGGTTAGTCTGGAAGGCCACCCACAAAACACAATCAGCAGTACAGCCCACCCACAATAACTGGTTACTACACCTGGGTAGAGGAGAAACTTGTCCATGTCCAGGTGCCTCACCACGGCTGTGCTGGGCACTGGTAAGCTGCCTTGGTGGGTTGCTGAGTGGGCAGAGACCAGCGGTACTCTGCCCTGGTGCCAGCGCTACCACGGAAGTAGCCTGTTTGGGGCCTGGTTGTAGGGGGGGGAGACCGACGGTCTCCCCTTTGGCTAAACAGCCCTGTTGCTGGGGGACAGGACCGACCGTCTCTGCCCCTGGTAGCTCAGCCTGTTGCTGGAGAATGGAGTCTGAGCTCTCAATTCCCTGCAGCTCACCCTGACGCTGGGGAATGGAGACGGGGCTCCCAATTCCATGCATATCACTCTGTCGATGGGGAATGGAGTCTGAGCTCTCAATTCCCTGCAGCTCACCCTGACGCTGGGGAGGGAGGACGCTGCTCTCCTCTCCTTGCAAGGTACACTTCCGCTGGGGAGGGGAGACAATGCTCTCCACTCCCTGCACTTCACACTGGCGCTGGGGATCTGGGCTAGCCACCCAGCATCCCTGTAGGGCCGGTGGAGAGACCTCGGTCCCATCCCCACCTGAAGCCTGTGATTCCTCCCAATAAATCTCTACAATATCTTCCCATCTGAAGGGGTCTGGATCTGGGTCTCTAACCTTGTTGTAATGCTGAGACTTCCCAATGGAATGGAAGAGATCTCGGTAGTCCTTCTCCAGTTCCCACTCCAGGGTTGCTAGGTGAACAAGGTCTTGCTCTACCTCATGGGGGTCATCCCAGTCATGCCTAGCCTCCCTCTCATAGAAAATATCCTCAAGTCTGGTCTGCGCAGGGCTCCCGAAGTCAGGCTCTGCAAATGACTCCCATAACAAGCCAGGACCATCAAACTCCTCTCCCTCTGGCTTGTCATGCTCGGCTGTCCAGGGTACATACTGTGCCATATACCACCAGAGCGCCTGGTAGGCATCCTCCAGCCATAGCTCCTGCCATGCACGGAGCTTGAGTTCCTCCACCCATTCCTCAAGGGGCTGCTCTCCCAGGAAGGGCATGCGCAGGGCCACTTGCTTCTGCAAACGTTGCTCTTCACTGGGGAGACTCTCACCCCGCTGGTATTGTACATTATCCAGGGCCTGGTACCAGATGCCTTTCCTTAATGCATCCCGGCCATCCAGGTCCTCATCCTCGTATAACACTGCTGGTTCCATTCTGCTGCTTTTAGGGTCGCTGTGCTGGGACATGCGTTGCCCCCAACTTGTAAATCCACAGAATGGTGTCTCCTGTAGCTGTCCTTCTGGCTGTGGGAACAATTCCGCCGCTTGCCACCAGTGTAACGGTACCCCCCAAACATAGAAGGGGGCGCCCAGGCCTTTTTAGACGATCCGCCCGTCCAGTGATATAGGGACAGCTACTGCAGGACACCCATTCCCCCAAGCACGAGACACACGCTCTGTGGTTGAGGGTCAAGCAGAGAACTCTCTTCTTTATTAAAAACCAAGACATATATAAAACAAACCATTTCCACATACACCGTAGGGGCAGTCACTACCTTAGGTCGGCCCCTAATTACCTATGGCCAATCAGACAGGGTAGGAACCATGAGACTCCTCCCATGGGCCACCCCCCAGGCATGGCTACTATGCTCATTCTCACCAAGACTGTCCTCATGGAAATTTCCTGTTTGCTCCTTGTCTATGCCCCTGGGAAACCCCATACACTGGCCCTTTGTTCAAGTCCTGGCGACACCCTGTGTTTACCTAATGGGGGATGGTCAGAATCTGTAGCACATATCTACACATTTTTCATAACTTTAAAAGTATGCATCACATTCACATAAAACATACATTTTCAGAATCAGCATACTCCAAATACAAACATGTGTCAAAATGATACAAATTGGTCCAGTGGTTCAAAAGTTAGATCACAGTCCTTTCTGACAAAATGGAGTATGGCTTTTATGTAGGTGGAAAGTCAACATGGGCCGTAGTCAAACGGTAGAATGTGGGCCTCCACACTTCTCCAATTCGCATTGACGAGACTGATCTCGTCACAATATATATATATATATATATATATATATATATATATATATATATATATATATATATAAACGTTTTTAGAAGTTCAAATGTGAACACAGATGTACTATTTATTTACTGTACTACTTTACGGTGGAGGTCTTCTATTGCTCTTTTCTGCTCACCATAAATTAAATGATTGTTGTGGTGACCTACCTTCTCATAAAATCAACTATACAAGCTAGGATCCAGCCCCACGCTAATGATAGCCAGTAAGCTTAAAACAGCTACATGTGGGTGGGATTCCTAGCTTGAATATAATGCAACCTGAGCATTGCTCAAAAGCTGTGTAATACAGCTGGCATATGCTTAAAAGGAGCCATGTATATAGTGGTTTTAGATTAACAGTGACAATGCATTTTGGTCTCATTTGCATGTACCCGCTCAGTTTCCCAGAGTGCAGTGTATCAAATGTATTTCTGAGTAATTTGAGCAGGAAATAAGGTTATTAATTATTTTTTTAGCCATTCAAATGGAATCACAAATTCATTGTTTGCATTATTATTACAGTTTTTTTATAAAGCGCCAACATATTCCGTGTTGCTGTAAAGAGGCTAAGAATAAAAAAAATAAAATTATTAAATATAAAAAAAATCAATATTAAACACATGCCAAAAAGTAGGGGGTGGGGCTGTTTTTGAGTTTATAATCCTATATACATGTTGCTTTTTTCAAAACATCAAGCAAGATTTAAAACTCGCAAATTTACAATATAAAGCGATTATTGAAACAAAAGGAGAAGTACCGTATATACTTGAGTATAAGTCGACCCGAGTATAAGCATCGGCACCTATTTTACCACAAAATATTGTGAAAACGTAGTGACATGAGTATAAGCCGAGGGTGGGAAATGTGCTGCCCCCTGTGTCTCTCTTGTGCCCTCTGTGTCCCCCTCTTGTGTGCCCTCTGTGCCCCTTTCTTGTGTCCCCCCTCTCTCTCCCCTGTGTCTCTTCCCCCTCTCCCTCCCCTGTGTCTCTTCCCCACCTCTCCCTCCCCTGTGTCTCTCCCCCTCCCTCCTCTGTGTCTCTTCCCCCTCCCTCCCTCGCTCCCATGTGTCTCTTTCCCCCTCTCCCTCGTGTCTCTTTCCCTTCCCCTCCCTTATCATCCTCCTCCCTCCTAACCCCCCTCCTCATCCTCCCTCCTTAACCCCCCTCCTCATCCTCCCTCCTCTACCCCCCTCCTCATCCTCCCTCCTCATCCTCCCTCCTCAACCTCCCTCCTCAATCCCCCTCCTCATCATCCCTCCTCAACCTCCCTCCTCAACCCCCCTCCTCAACCCCCCTCCACGACCTCCCTCCTCATCCTCCCTCCTCATCTTCGAACCCCTCCTCATCCTCAACCCCCCTCCTCATCCTCAACCCCCCTCCTCAACACCCCTCCTCATCCTCAACTCCCCTACTCATCCTCAACCCCCCTCCTCATCCTCCCTCTTCAACTCTCCTCCTCAACCTCCCTCCTCAACCCCCCTCCTCAACACCTCTCCTCATCCTCAACTCCCCTCCTTATCCTCAACCCCACTCCTCATCCACCCTCCTCAACCCCCCTCCTCATCTTCAACCCCCCTCCTCAACCCCCTCCTCAACCTCAATCCCCCTCCTCATCCTCCCTCCTCAACCCCCCTCCTTTACTTTACCCCTCTCTAATTACCTCCCCTTCTCCCTTTCCCCTCACTTACCTTCTGTTACGTCATTAGTATATGCCGGGTCCCGGCACAGCCGGAAGATGCGCAGAGGAGCAGCTGATGGAAGGTAAGTGAGGAGAAAGGGAGAGGGGGAGGTAATTAGAGAGGGGTAAAGTGAGGAGGGGGGTTGAGGAGGCAGGATGAGAAGCTTGATAATGGAGGGGGTGGGAAAGAGACACAAGGGAGAAGGGGGGAAAGAGACACAGGGGAGGGAGAGGGGGGAAGAGACACAGAGGTGGAAAGACACGGGGGTGGGGGAAAGAGACGCAGGGTGACGAGTATAACCTGAGGGGGCCTTTTTGAGCCCTAAAAAAAGGGCTGAAAAACTCGGCTTATACTCGAGTATGTACAGTAACTTAATGAAGGAACAAGTGCTTGACAAGCTATTCAAAATAGAGTAGTGGGTTAATTAGTGATTCATGTTGGGGTGTATCAGCTGTTAAAAATAGGGGTTATATTACTAATCCTGCACAATAAATGTACATAAATCATAGTTAGGTGGGTGTATACAGGATAGGTGGAAGGGCATGTTACATGAGTTCAGAGAAAGAAGAGTGGTGAGGATGTGAGGATCTAGGTCTAGAGGAAAAGAAAACAAAGTAAATCGAACTTGCAAAAGGGCAGTTGGAGAGTGAGATTGTGCTGAGTGGATGGGGTGCGGTCCTGTGGTATTGGCATAGCATATTGCAAAGGTAACTGCTCAGTTCTGATGGTAGATAGAACTGGCAAAATGTCAGTTGGAAAGTGATATTCTGCTGAGTGGATAGTATGTGGCCAAATGGTATTTGCAGAGCTTCTAGCAGAAGTGACTACCTCACTTGTGATGGTAGGTAGATACAGGGAGTGCAGAATTATTAGGCAAATTAGTATTTTGACCACATCATGCTCTTTATGCATGTTGTCTTACTCCAAGCTGTATAGGCTCGAAAGCCTACTACCAATTAAGCATATTAGGTGATGTGCATCTCTGTAATGAGAAGGGGTGTGGTCTAATGACATCAACACCCTATATCAGGTGTGCATAATTATTAGGCAACTTCCTTTCCTTTGGCAAAATGGGTCAAAAGAAGGACTTGACAGGCTCAGAAAAGTAAAAAATAGTGAGATATCTTGCAGAGGGATGCAGCACTTTTAAAATTGCAAAGCTTCTGAAGCGTGATCATCGAACAATCAAGCGTTTCATTCAAAATAGTCAACAGGGTCGCAAGAAGCGTGTGGAAAAACCAAGGCGCAAAATAACTGCCCATGAACTGAGAAAAGTCAAGCGTGCAGCTGCCACGATGCCACTTGCCACCAGTTTGGCCATATTTCAGAGCTGCAACATCACTGGAGTGCCCAAAAGCACAAGGTGTGCAATACTCAGAGACATGGCCAAGGTAAGAAAGGCTGAAAGACGACCACCACTGAACAAGACACACAAGCTGAAACGTCAAGACTGGGCCAAGAAATATCTCAAGACTGATTTTTCTAAGGTTTTATGGACTGATGAAATGAGAGTGAGTCTTGATGGGCCAGATGGATGGGCCCGTGGCTTGATTGGTAAAGGGCAGAGAGCTCCAGTCCGACTCAGACGCCAGCAAGGTGGAGGTGGAGTACTGGTTTGGGCTGGTATCATCAAAGATGAGCTTGTGGGGCCTTTTAGGGTTGAGCTCAACTCCCAGTCCTACTGCCAGTTCCTGGAAGACACCTTCTTCAAGCAGTGGTACAGGAAGAAGTCTGCATCCTTCAAGAAAAACATGATTTTCATGCAGGACAATGCTCCATCACACGCGTCCAAGTACTCCACAGCGTGGCTGGCAAGAAAGGGTATAAAAGAAGAAAATCTAATGACATGGCCTACTTGTTCACCTGATCTGAACCCCATTGAGAACCTGTGGTCCATCATCAAATGTGAGATTTACAAGGAGGGAAAACAGTACACCTCTCTGAAAAGTGTCTGGGAGGCTGTGGTTGCTGCTGCACGCAATGTTGATGGTGAACAGATCAAAACACTGACAGAATCCATGGATGGCAGGCTTTTGAGTGTCCTTGCAAAGAAAGGTGGCTATATTGGTCACTGATTTGTTTTTGTTTTGTTTTTGAATGTCAGAAATGTATATTTGTGAATGTTGAGATGTTATATTGGTTTCACTGGTAAAAATAAATAATTGAAATGGGTATATATTTGGTTTTTTTTTTCAGTGCACTAAAACATCTTTTACTTTTTACACTGAACTTACAGTTCCTTGCAAAAGTATTCACCCCACTTGACTTTTTACCTATTTTGGTAAATATTACTGCCTTAAATTTAATGTTTTGGTAATCTGAATTTTATCTGATGGATAAGAACACAATAGTCTTAAGGTGGTGAACTGAAATGAGAAAAATATATACATAAAACTATTTTTTAGAAATAGAAAACAGAAAATTGGCATGTGCGTATGTATTCACCCCTTTTGTTATAAAGCCCATAAAAAACTCTGGTGCAACCAATAACCTTCAGAAGTCACATAATTAGTGAAATGATGTCCACCTGTGTGCAATCTAAGTGTCACATGATCTGTCATTACATATACACACCTTTTTTTAAAGGACCAAGAGGCTGCAACACCTAAGCAAGAGGCACCACTAACCAAACACTGCCATGAAGAACACTGCCAAGGAACTCTCCAAATAAGTAGGGGACAATGTTGTTGAACAGTACAAGTCAGGGTTAGGTTATAAAAAAATATCTTTGATGGTCCCCAGGAGCTCCATCAAATCTATCATAATCAAATGGAAAGAACATGGCACAACAGCAAACCTGCCAAGAGACAGCCGCCCACCAAAACCCATGGACCGGGCAAGGTGGGCATTAACCAGAGAGGCAGCACAGAGACCTAAGGTAACCCTGGAGGAGCTGCACAGACTGGAGTATCTGTACATAGGACGACAATAAGCCGTAAGATCCATAGAGTTGGGCTTTATGGCAGAGTGGCCAGAAGAAAGCCATTACTTTTTAGCAAAAAACAAAATGGCACGTTTTGAGTATGCGAAAAGGCATATGGGAGACTCCCAAAATGTATGGAGGAAGGTGCTTTGGTCTGATGAGACTAAAATTGAACTTTTCAGCCATCAAAGAAAACACTATGTCTGGCGCAAACCCAACACATCACATCACCTAAAGAGCACCATCCCCACAGTGAAACACGGTGGTGGCAGCATCATGCTGTGGGTGTGTTTTTCAGCAGCCAGGAGGGGAAACTGGTCAGAGTTGAGGGAAAGATGGATGGTGCTAAATATTTTTTAGCAAAACCTGCACCACTCTGTGCGAGATTTGAGGCTAGGACGGAGGTTCACCTTCCAGCAGGACAATGACCCTAAACACACTGCTAAAGCAACACTTGAGTGGTTTAAGGGGAAACATGTAAATGTGTTGGAATGGCCTAGCCAAAGCCAAGACCTCAATCCAATAGAAAATCTGTGGTCAGACTTCAAGATTGCTGCTCACAAGCGCAAACCATCCAATTTGAAGGATCTGGAGCCGTTTTGCAAGGAGGAATTGGCAAAATCCCAGTGTTAAGATGTGGCAAGCTCATAGAGACTTATCCAAAGCGACTTGGAGCTGTGATTGCCGCAAAAGGTGGCTCTAGAAAGTATTGACTTTAGGGGGTTAATACTTATGCACATTAACTTTTTCTGTTATTTTGTCCTATTTGTTGTTTGCTTCACAATAAAAAAAAGAAACATCTTCAAAGTTGTGGGGATGTTCTGTAAATTAAATGATGCTAATTCTCAAACAATCCATGTAAATTCCAGGTTGTAAGGCAACAAAACACGAAAAATGGCAAGGGGGTGAGTACTTTTGCAAGGCACTGTATATATCTGGATTACTGCTCATTGGCTGCCAGCGATAGCACTCTCAAAGCAGTTACTTATTTAATTTACTTTATCATGGTCTGAGACCAGAAAACATTTTCTAATTTACACTGAACTAAAAAAAATGGTTTATTTAACACTGTACTTATATATCTGTCTTTGCGATGAGCGCTGAAGTTGATCGTTGCAAACCACAAAACTTGAAGGTCATGAGAGGAGAGCCTCGCAATGAGCACCGAAGGTGCTCAGAGGAGCAAAAGTACACAAGAGGAGAGGCCGATTGCTCTCAGCGCGAGGCTCGCAATGAGCGCCGAAGGTCCTGAGAAGCAAAAGTGTGGCAAACAGTATTGCCATGGATTCAAATTTTATTGTCCTGTCATTTTTGATGGGCAAGTCGCTAGTACATATATAGTGCATACAGAAAATAATACAAGTATACTTTGTGTGTGCACTAGCAGGGGCTCCTCCACTTTACTGCCCAGGGGCTCCAAAAAGGTAGATCCGGGCCTATATGTATGGCTTAGTGATCATTACAAATGTGTTGATATAACTTACAGGCACTTTTGTTACAAGGGTTAGTTCCATTTTTTCTATTTAATTGTTCATTGGCCAATCTTCTGCTGACAAGTTTTTGTATACAGTATATATACTGTTTGCCACACTTTTGCTTCTCAGGACCTTCGGCGCTCATTGCGAGCCTCGCGCTGAGAGCAATCGGCCTCTCCTCTTGTGTACTTTTGCTCCTCTGAGCACCTTCGGTGCTCATTGCGAGGCTCTCCTCTCATGACCTTCAAGTTTTGTGGTTTGCAACGATCAACTTCAGCGCTCATCGCAAAGACAGATATATAAGTACAGTGTTAAATAAACCATTTTTTTTAGTTCAGTGTAAATTAGAAAATGTTTTCTGGTCTCAGACCATGATAAAGTAAATTAAATAAGTAACTGCTTTGAGAGTGCTATCGCTGGCAGCCAATGAGCAGTAATCCAGATATATACAGTGCCTTGCAAAAGTATTCACCCCCTTGCCATTTTTCGTGTTTTGTTGCCTCACAACCTGGAATTTACATGGATTGTTTGAGAATTAGCATCATTTAATTTACAGAACATCCCCACAACTTTGAAGATGTTTCTTTTTTTTATTGTGAAGCAAACAACAAATAGGACAAAATAACAGAAAAAGTTAATGTGCATAAGTATTAACCCCCTAAAGTCAATACTTTCTAGAGCCACCTTTTGCGGCAATCACAGCTCCAAGTCGCTTTGGATAAGTCTCTATGAGCTTGCCACATCTTAACACTGGGATTTTACCAATTCCTCCTTGCAAAACTGCTCCAGATCCTTCAAATTGGATGGTTTGCGCTTGTGAGCAGCAATCTTGAAGTCTGACCACAGATTTTCTATTGGATTGAGGTCTTGGCTTTGGCTAGGCCATTCCAACACATTTACATGTTTCCCCTTAAACCACTCAAGTGTTGCTTTAGCAGTGTGTTTAGGGTCATTGTCCTGCTGGAAGGTGAACCTCCGTCCTAGCCTCAAATCTCGTACAGAGTGGTGCAGGTTTTGCTAAAAAATATTTAGCACCATCCATCTTTCCCTCAACTCTGACCAGTTTCCCCTCCTGGCTGCTGAAAAACACACCCACAGCATGATGCTGCCACCACCGTGTTTCACTGTGGGGATGGTGCTCTTTAGGTGATGTGATGTGTTGGGTTTGCGCCAGACATAGTGTTTTCTTTGATGGCTGAAAAGTTCAATTTTAGTCTCATCAGACCAAAGCACCTTCCTCCATACATTTTGGGAGTCTCCCATATGCCTTTTCGCATACTCAAAACGTGCCATTTTGTTTTTTTTGCTAAAAAGTAATGGCTTTCTTCTGGCCACTCTGCCATAAAGCCCAACTCTATGGAGCTTACGGCTTATTGTCGTCCTATGTACAGATACTCCAGTCTGTGCAGCTCCTCCAGGGTTACCTTAGGTCTCTGTGCTGCCTCTCTGGTTAATGCCCACCTTGCCCGGTCCATGGGTTTTGGTGGGCAGCTGTCTCTTGGCAGGTTTGCTGTTGTGCCATGTTCTTTCCATTTGATTATGATAGATTTGATGGAGCTCCTGGGGATCATCAAAGATATTTTTTTATAACCTAACCCTGACTTGTACTGTTCAACAACATTGTCCCCTACTTATTTGGAGAGTTCCTTGGCAGTGTTCTTCATGGCAGTGTTTGGTTAGTGGTGCCTCTTGCTTAGGTGTTGCAGCCTCTTGGTCCTTTAAAAAAAGGTGTGTATATGTAATGACAGATCATGTGACACTTAGATTGCACACAGGTGGACATCATTTCACTAATTATGTGACTTCTGAAGGTTATTGGTTGCACCAGAGTTTTTTATGGGCTTTATAACAAAAGGGGTGAATACATAGGCACATGCCAATTTTCTGTTTTCTATTTCTAAAAAATAGTTTTATGTATATATTTTTCTCATTTCACTTCACCACCTTAAGACTATTGTGTTCTTATCCATCAGATAAAATTCAGATTACCAAAACATTGAATTTAAGGCAGTAATATTTACCAAAATAGGTAAAAAGTCAAGTGGGGTGAATACTTTTGCAAGGAACTGTAAGTTCAGTGTAAAAAGTAAAAGATGTTTTAGTGCACTGGAAAGAATACATTTTTATTTTCCATTACTGATCAATACTTATTAAATTAATGTAGGTTAATAATTAATTGGGAATTAATAAATGTATTATGAAGTACAAAGCATTAATGTATTCATAAAGTAACTGCAGTTTTTATTTCTTATATATATTTGTTTTAATAATAATTAATTAATTAGTTACTTAATAAATTAATATACTTTATCTGATTCTAATTAATATATCCAGCAATCAATAAAAAAAAAAAATCTTTTTATTTTCCTGCAGTATACAATGTACAGTGCCATCGAGTTGCGCCCCGTTGAAGGGGGGAATAGTTCTTTGCCTGCACCAACTTTTTTTCACCACCATGTGGTGCTGTGGCGCTGCATTTAACCACAGTTTTCTGACTGTGTGCGGCTACATAACAGAAAAGATCTGTTTTCTGTTTGCACAATTTAGAAAAAATATATAAAATATTTTAAAATATATAATGGACAATTCTGTACAGCACAACACCCCCCACACCCCAAATCCAGCAGGGGTCTCAATCGGGGGGCATCTGAAGTTAGAAGAACTTTTTTGTACACCCACAATTTAAAAAAAAATGATTTTGAATCAGGCGCCCCTCAAAAGCATGTGCCCTTAAGCTAGTGCCTGACTCGCCTTATGGGTGATCCGGCCATATATACATAGCAACAGGACCTATACCATCAAATAATCATATTCATGTACATACTCACAGGAAATTTTTAAAATATCCAAGAGAGAAAAGCATTTGAAATAAAGATGACCACATTCTTGAGTTCTAACACATTATCTAAATGTATTGTGATTTTTATATTTTACAATAAAAGGCCTGGCACTCTAAGGCCCTCATTCAATTGCAATTCGGCCAATTGAATAGGGGTCTAAATAAGCACATAACATATTTTTTTAAAGAAGTTTTTAGTTAGTAAACATCTATCCAAAAGGAAGGTTTTCACTAACTAAAAACTTATTTAAAAAATATATATTATGTGCTTATTTAGAGCACTATTCAATTGGCCAAATCACAATTGAATGAGGGCCTTAGGGCCTCATTCTATTATCGGCCGTAAATCGGCCGTAAGGCTGCGATTCCTTGCGAGGGTTCAGTTAACTCGCGATTCTATTATACGGCCCCGCAAGGATCTCATGTTACGGCCGGCCGCATATCTTGGAACCGGCCGTAATCTGTGAAATCTAAAAACGCAAAAATAAATTCAAGCCTGCACTGTACAGCTCTGTAAATGCTAGGGATCATATTGGGGGACATGAGGATTAAAAGGAACCCACTCTCAAGCTTGCACATCTGCCCAAACCCGAGTTCAAATTAACTGTTTATTTGCCGGCTGCGGCGTGGGTGTGTCTGAGGTGCTCCAAGCACTCTGGACTTTTTACATGGATATTTTACGGATATTAAAAATTAAATATTTTACGGATTTGAGTACAGGATAATTATGTGCTATTTTTTCTAACAACTAAAATCCCTTTATAGTCTTCTAAAAGTGCAGGATGGCTTTATTTGAGCTATTTTATGTGCTTAATTGGTGCTAGCGAGACCTCTTTCCTGCAAGTAAGCTGCGGCTCGTTTTTAGCCTTGCAGAGAGGTTTCCCGGAGCAATTGAATTGCAAATCTCTTGCGGCCGTTTTAGATCAAAGGCTTTCCTCCGGCGCGAGCGGCCGCAAGAGATAGCAAGGCACCGGCCGCAAGCCTGCCGGAGCCTACGGCCGTAAGGGAATAGAATAGCAGAATAGCTTGCGGCCGGTCCTTGCGGCCCCGCAACGGCTGCGGCCGATAATAGAATGAGGCCCTTAGTGAGCTGTTTGTCCAACGGGTTTTGATCCCCCCTATATGTATTTACCTGATGATGTCAGCTGCTGTCTCCACTCTCTCTGCATCGCTGTTAATATTCAAACTGAGGGTTCCATCTCATGTTAGTATTGCTTCAGACTTGATAAAGAGAGGTTAAACCTCCCAAAAGCTCATCATTATAAATAAGGCGTTTGTCCAATACAAAAGGTATATTACTCTGTATATATGTATGTATGTAGTGGTTAGGACTTGGTGCTTCCACGGCTGATGACCTGGGTTCAATTCCAGGTCAGGGAACCACACTGGGATGGGTGACCACCTAGGAATACCAGGCGCTGTATGCTGTGGCCCATTGGAGAAGGAACTGGCAACCAATTTCAGTGAATACCATGAATACCAAATGGATCAGCATGACCATGGACATAAAGATGTTCTGGTATGTTACGGTCCATGAGGTCACGGAGAGAGGGAAATGACTCAATGACGCAAAAATATATATATATATATATAAATATAATATATATATATAGTATATAGATAGTACATTTGGCTTCCTTTAAGCATATGCCCGCTGTATTACACAACTTTTTTGCAAAGCTCAGGATGGATTATACACATGCTAGGAATCCTACCCACATACAGCTTTTTCAAGTTTACTGCCTCTTATCAGCGTGGGGCCAGTTCCTAGTTTGTGTAGTAAATTTGATAAGGAGGTAGTTCACTGCAACAATCATTTAATATATGGTGGGCAAAAAAGCGATAGAAGCCCTCCACCGTACAGTAGTACAGTAAATAAATAGTAATATAATTAATGCAATTACCATTTCAAACTTGGCTCCTTTTATGCATATGCCTGCTGTTTATACAGATACTGGGAAGATTCTCTGATGGGTTTCTTGCCCTAGAAATGCTTTAACTTGTATGGACTGTTTCTTTGTCTTTTCCTCTAAATGTAGTGCAGATCAAACTGAAAAAGTTCTATTCCATGAAGAACACATTCTCTCTCCTGGGTATCTCACCTTCCTCCGATTCTCAAGAACTAAGTATGTCCTTCTCATGTCTGTCCTTGGAAAACTAACCCTCTGACATCAATGATGGGAAATATTCCCTTTGTGACTCAGGAGACCTCTCTTGTCTCTCCATTAGTGATGTCGCGAACATCAGTTTTTCGGTTCGCGAACAGCGGACGCAAACTTCCATCAAATGTTCGCGAACGGGCGAACATCGGCTAACCGCCATAGACTTCAATGGGCAGGCGAATTTCAAAACCCACAGGGACTCTTTCTGGCCACAATAGTGATGGGAAAGTTGTTTCAAGGGGACTAACACCTGGACTGTGGCATGCCGGAGGGGGATCCATGGCAAAACTCCCACGGAAAATTACATAGTTGATGCAGAGTCTGGTTTTAAGCCATAAAGGGCATAAATCACCTAAAATTCCTAAATTGTTTGGAATAACATGCTTTAAAACATCAGGTATGATGTTGTATCGATCAGGTAGTGTAAGGGTTATACCTGCTTCACAGTAACAGGCCAATCTCCCCGTTTAATGCACCGCAAACAACCGCAAACAGTCCCTTTGCACAACCGCAAACTCCCCATTTGAACAAGGTTGGATACCAAGCTAGCCATGTCCTCTTCCTTGTCCTCACTGATGTCATTGAGGGTCTCTTCCTCCACCCAGCCACCAAGGGTCCCCGAAAGTTGACAACAAGCCCCCTGGGACGCCTGCTGTGTTTGGTCTTCTACCTCCTCAAAGCCACCTTCCTCCTCTGACTCCTCTTCTTCAGACTCCCAGAGTCTGGGGGCTTCCACTGTCCAGCATGGAAGATTATACACAGGTCAGAGTCTGGGGGCTTCCACTGCCCAGCATGGAAGATTATACACAGGTCAGAGTCTGGGGGCTTCCACTGCACAGCATGGAAGATTATACGCGTTGCCTCTGTCTGTGTTATTATAATGTGTACTGTTAAGTAGTACTATTCCTATCGGTTTAATCCCTGTTACGTCCACTATCAGGGGACGTGTATATGGCATGGATTTTTGGAAGCGGGAGATGGAAAAGGATGCTTGGTCTTTCCAAGGTGCCACCAGATATAAGTGTCACTGTGCACTGGCAAAAGTTGGCAGAGTAGATGCAATAGGCTTCACACACACGCCTGTAGGCAGGCAATTGCTATTCAATCTATTACAGTCAAAAAGTGTTGTTTTATGTCACTGAGCACAATATAAGCTGTGAGCCTGACACAGGCAGGCAACTGAAATTAGATTACAGGAAAAAAAAATATTGTTTTCAATGTATGGTACACCCCCAGGTATGAGTAGTAAAAATAAGCACAATATAAGCTGTTAGGTGTTAGCCTGTCACACACACACGCTGGCAGGCAGGCATAGATTACACAAAAAAATTATAAAATAAAATAAATGATGTTCAAAGTTTCCTCAATGATAAAGTATAGGGGGAGAACCGAAAAGCGCATGTATTCGCCATTCCCGGCGGATGCGAACATGCGAAAATCGCCGCGAATAGTTCTCCAGCGAACTGTTCGGGACATCACTACTCTCCATATGAAGAAAGTGACTCGAAGTAGTCCCCAGTGTAAATTCTATCTGCGGGCATACTCCTGCCAGCACTTCTTGTAGAGCACTCTGAAACCATCCCAGGAACTATCTGAATTCCTAGTGAGGACTCTACTTTGTTGCAGGATCTCCTACTTGTTCCTTCAAACACTTCTCAAAAAATGTCCTTGTATATCCTTCCACTAATGTCTTACTACTCTTGTCTGACTGCCAAGTTTTGCTGCTCTGACAGCACCTCCAGTATTCTCTTTCACAGTTTCCCTTGGCGGTGTAGCTATCTACAAATAAGAAAAGTAACCATAACCTAAGGGTCTTCCTATGCCACTTAAGCAGATACCTCTTAATCTTGTTTCTTTCTATTTTCTATAGCAGCCTTCAGCTGTTTAACTGTCTTTGCTCTCTTAAGTCTCACCCATTTGAAAACGAACAGAGAACCTCTCTTCCTCTTTGTCAGAAGGACTCCTTTATTGACTTAAGCTGTAAAAAACTAAATGCCTCTAGGACCACTCACCTTAGGCCTAGATCACTGCTCTTAACCAAGCAAATATTATAAATCTTTGCAAAAGCAATTTTCAAATACTGACTGTAACTTTCTACCTAGCTATGTAATCACCCATCCCTAAAACATTGAAAGAGAACGGCTACGAGTTACTGCGGCAAGCCGGAGTTGGAAATTACTTTTCACTTTCCTATTGACTTTGCACACTTGCTGTACATTACAAGTTACTCTGAGAGACTTTCCCACCCAATATATAATGAGTACCAACACCACTCGCAGTGGCTTTTATAACCATGGCGGTCTGCCGCAGCACCTTTTAAAGGGACAGGAAAACAATGTATTCCAATGAGCATTAGACAATTAGTGGTAGTCTTAAAAAAATATTATTGATTACACATGTCAGATGCTTAACAACCCATCAATGGAATGGTGAGGCCCATCAGTGTCACTATGTATATGTGTCAAAATATTAGCTCACAAAATCATTAATGATCTTGTTTACCCATGCTATACAAAATAGGGATAAAAACATCTAAATAGGCGTGTGAACACATATTGGATATAGTAAGATCACCTGTAAATCACACTTGTTTCACTCAGTGACCAATGTTAAGGAATCATACAATGCATGAAGGGATGCCTATACAGCATGATGACCAATATCCTAAAACATAATAGTGAAGTAATTGTCATGTAGATGTCACAAATCTTTTAATATGAGAAACACACATAAACGTGGGTAATGGTATAACAATATCATCCTTTACTGAATACACAGAGCACAAACATATCCGACCGTGCATCAATATCATGGGTGTGGTGTGGGCAGATCTGAAAGGACAAGAGGCTGAAAAAAATGGCAAATACAGTATAATAATAATAATAATAACGATGCACAGCATCTTCTAGCGTCATATGTGGTCATTACACCACAGTAACCACAATCAGATGCAGACAAATCTCATCTTTAAAATCTCCATATAATAGAAGTAACCAGTAATGCGCATGGCACATACATCATGTGTCCATCTGCTCCATTATACAGATGCTGAAAATCAAGGATTATGTAATGAAATCAAATTAAGCACATATAGTGTGTTCAGAAAAGCCAACAAAAAGGTGGTCATAAGCTAAAAAATGCAGAGGAGGAGGAAAAAACTAAAACTAAAAATCTGTGCAAAACATTCTCTATCTGTCATTTGAAATCCCTTGCCATCAACATAAGCAATGATGTGACATCTCACAAGGAATGCTTAGCTGTGATCACTCTCAGTGGGGCCAGAGTAGTATCACCATCTCTCTTTGAGATTTTCCTGCAAGTATTAATGCTGCCTTTGAATATATGGCCAGTGTTGGACTTTGATAGTCCAATGCCAAATCTGCATTGCTATGAGTTTAACGTAGCAACAAACATGTTATTTAACATGATATAGGATTATATAATGGCGTGGGGGATAATTCAGCTGGGGGGATATCATTGATGGAATGGCTGATAGTTGCTGTGTATAAATTTCACTCACATTATTTGGTAGCACTGCTTGCAGATGAAGAGGATGCCTTCATAGACCTGAATTGTGCCTAAACAGAAGAAATAATAATAATAATAATAATGGAAAAAAAAAAAGGAACTGCACCGTCTCTGCTCAACAGCACTCATTGACCATCAATTGGTGAAATGTTAAACGTAGTCCACAGATGATCATGGACAATGTGATGGGGAGTAGCCATCTGCTTACAAAATATCACCATCAGATAGGACATGATCCTTTACTCTGTAGCCAGGCTAGATTATGCCAACACTTGGACCAATAGATTGTCACTGAGGAGTGCTGTTTAGAAAGTCAAATCCTAGGTTCAGCTCCTATTGCCTTCTACATCTAGACAGAGGGCCCCCACCTCCCGTGCCAGTCCCTACTCTATGGGGATTTTCAGGGGGAGGCATCCTCCCTGGGGGCAGCAGCACCAGTGGAGGCATGAAGAGAGGCAAGGAGTGGCTAGGCTGCAGGTGGTGGAGGCGGCGGTGCTGGGAACCAGAGCATGCTAGGTGATGTCCATGCTCAGCTCAGTTAGCAAACTCTAGTTCTGCACCACCTGGAGCAGCCTTGCCATATACAACTCAACCTGTTGGTAGTGCCTCCTTGCCTCACTGTGGAGCGTCCTCCAACTGCCTGGATCTCCTGCATAATGTTGGACTGAATTATGCATTGTCAAAATTTTTACTCTGAATAAAATCCAATCTAATATGGCTATTATAAGCTAATATAATAATCCTATTATATATTTTCTTTTACATCCAATGTATTAATATTTTATATGATATACACATGTATATATATATATATATATATATATATATATATATATATATATATATACAGGATCTCACAAAAGTGAGTACACCCCTCACATTTTTGTAAATATTTTATTATATCTTTTCATGTGACAACAGTGAAGAAATTACACTCTGCTACAATATAAAGTAGTAAGTGTACAGCCTGTATAACAGTGTAAATTTGCTGTCTCCTCAAAATAACTCAACACACAGCCATTAATCTAAGTCTAAACCGTTGGCAACAAAAGTGAGTACATCCCTAAATGGAAATGTCTCAATTGGGCCCAAAGTGTCAATAATTTGTGTGGCCACCATTATTTTTCAGCACTGCCTTAACCCTCATGGGCATGGAGTTCACCAGAGCTTCACAGGTTGCCACTGGAGTCCTTTCCACTTCTCCATGATAACATCACGGAGCTGTTGGATGTTAGAGACCTTTGCACTCCCCCATCTTCCGTTTGAGGATGCCCCACAGATGCTCAATAGGGTTTAGGTCTGGACACATGCTTGGCCAATCCATCACCTGTACCTTCAGCTTCTTTAGCAAGGCAGTGGTCGTCTTGAAGGTGTGTTTGAAGGTGTGTTTGGTGTCATTATCAAGTTGGAATACTGCCCTGCGGCCCATTCTCCGAAGGGAGGGGATCATGCTCTGCTTCAGTATGTCACAGTACATGTTCGCATTTATGGTTCCCTCAATGGATTGTAGCTCCCCGGTGCCGGTATCAAAACTTAATATTTCTCTAAATGTTATTTCTTTTTCATTACAATCATGGAAATATTTTGTTAATTTACTGTAAAATATATTGCTATATCAATATTATCTGATATAAACATACCACTATAATTTGAAAATTATAAGTCAACATATAATTTACAAATTAATTTTATAAATACCACAAATAAGCAATCCAACATATTTTGATTATGCATAATTGTAGTGAAAAACATTTTCTCTTTTGAATTAGAGATAATATCTTCATAAGACTATAAAAGCTATCAAATATCCAAATTGGTATGATATCTTAATAAATAGATATTTGTAAACATACCATAATAATCAAAACTATGTCTGATGTCATAATTACCATTAATTATAGTGATTATGTGGACAATGTGATAAAACTACAGTAGTACTTAATAATTGCTGTACCTTGATATATTGTTTATACCATCTTGTTATATTAAAATATACTGAATTAGTATTTGTATTGATTTATAATAAATATCTTTTCACATAACACAGTTCTGTTTATTTCATGAGGCCAAGGCTTATATATATCGTGTAGTAAAAATTTGAAATTTGTCTAAATTGGCAAATATATAAAATGTGTAATTGTTTATTATATTAATAAAGGAAGGAAGCTATAGGAGCATTACAATGTGAAACAGGCCATCTGACAATTAGTGACCAGGAAAAGACAGATGAGCTAAATAGGTTCTTTTCTTCTATATACACAAGAGAGGTACCAGTGGTTTGGTCACTGCAACATAATGGGGCTACACTACCTTCAGCAAATAATTGGTTAACGCAGGAAGAAATCCCAATAAAGTTGGAAAAAATACATTTTAATAAAGCCCCAGGTCCTGATGGAATACATCCAAGGGTACTGAGAGAACTGGGTTCTGTAATGGCCAAACCATTATATCTAATTTTTCAAGATTCGCTCAACACTGGGTCGCTACCAGATTACTGGAGAAAAGCAGAGGTGATACCTATATTTAAGAAGGGAGCAAGAGCAAATCCAGGAAATTATAGACTTGTAAGCTTCACTTCTGCAGTGGGAAAGCTTTTAGAAGGGTTAATAAGGGATAATGCACAAGAATATATATTTTCAAACAGGATTAGAAGTAGGAGCCAACATGGATTTATGAGGGATAGGTCATGTCAAATTAATCTAATTAGCTTCTATGAGGAGGTTAGTAGGAACCTGGATAAAGGCAACTCAGTGGATGTAGTTGTTTTAGATGTTGCAAAGCCCTTTGATACAGTGCCACATGGGAGACTGTTGTGTAAAATAAGGCATAC
>JAPZIH010000885.1:17500-21694 GCA_027410445.1 Discoglossus pictus | reverse complement strand
CCAACAGATCCTAGGAACATAAAGTTTTGGAAGTGAAGTGAAGATTGTGGGGGGTGGGGGGGGGGGGGGGCGTGTGCAAGGGTTTGCATAGAAAACAAGAGATACCAGCAGGACAGTAAGCTATATATGATCATCTGTGTATCCTGGGGCATAAAACCCTATCAACATATTGATTAAATTTAACTTAGGATATTACAAATCTTGAAAAACACTAATATATATATTAGTACAAATAAGGAATAATACATTAGTGATTCTATTTGAATGTCTAAAAAAAAAAAGGTAATAAAAACTTATTTTTTGCTCAAATTTCTCAGAAATACAGTATATGCACTGCACTCTGGGGAAAAATGCGTTCGGGACATGCAAATGAGATCACATAATGCACCGTCACTACGTCAATCCAAACCATTCTAAACATGGCTCCTTTTAAGAATATGCTCACTGTATTTCACAGTTTTAGGCATAGCAACGGAGGGATTTTTCACAAACCAGGTCATTTAACCACATAGAGCACTGTTTCATGGTTACTGACGATGCTCAGTATGGTGTGAGTGCCTGGTGTGTGTGGTGATTGTTGCAGAGAGTAGTTCTATACAGCAACTGATATATATATATAGGTGCAGTAAAACCTAGGAACCATATAAAGAGATCAAAAGCTCTGAAAGAATATTGTTACATAAAGTTATATAATGGTGAATATAGGAAGAGAAATAAGGTCAATAAAAATATTGCCAAAATATATTGAATAACAAAATCCCTATAATGAGTAAGGCTATTGACATAACGTTGTCCTATACTAAATAATATACCAATCAAATATAATGCTATTCAGTATTCCTCATATTGCTTATCCAGCTGTAATCCTAGGTTAGCAGGATAGACAGGAAGGTACAGAGAGTGGTGGGATGGATAGACCGAGACCAGAGGGATAAAATATGAGAGACTTCACAGGGTCGAGTGGGAGAGACATCGGGAGAAATATGTCGGTGATAAAGGGAGTGTGTAGATCATGGAAAAATACAGACTTCTTCGCTAGTGTTTGTGAGATTATGTGAAACGCATTAAAAGAGACTGCTTTAGAAACAAAAGATATTTGATACATGATCTCCTTCCAGAAGTATCAAAGCTGGATTAGATCTTGGCACACTTAGTGCTGCAAGGCTTGTGTTGCTTTGCATGCAGATGCAGCTGGTTGCCTGGCAACACCCTAGACCCATCTCTCGCAGGCTCTTTGAGAAGTGATGCTCTGCGTTTACTTGTTGCTTGGCAACCTGACCTTTTTTTTCCCTGGTTCATCCCAGGGTGTTAACTGAGAAACTCTACTGATTTAGTTTCCTGATTAAGTCGCAGGATATGAAATCTCAAACTAAGAGCTTCTCGTTTAGTGATGAAGCTAAAGGTTTGTTTAGAATTTCTGATCAATCTCAAGAGGATATCACAGGGATTTGTCATTTGATGTATACATTCTACAGGAGGCAATCAGAGGCTTAATTGTGCTCTCGGAAGCAGTAGAGACTGTGCCTTTCCCACAACAGAAATTATGTTTGTTTCCTCAAACACACAGTTTCCACTCTATTACCTCTTAAAATAATTAATGAACTCTGATCCCCTTGGGGAAATATGTTAAATATTTTGAGCTTTACTGTATTTTATCACTTGCATTGCTCAGTATAGTAGCAGCTAATTTATCTGTCACATTATCCCTGTTACCCTTCATCATCTTTTTAAGGTACAGCTTACGATAAAATATGCAAAGATGATGTCACTGTTGGGTGTGGAGCCATCCACACAGCTGGGCAGAGTCCACTTACAATATGTTTATTTTTTTGCACTAGTACATTTTATTATGTATTTTCTAAACATGAACCACTAGGGGGCAGTATGTGACTGAAAATGAACATGCAATTTGACAACTACTACGTACATTTATATTGTACGTATAAAATAATTAAGGTATGGTATTTATATAATTTAGCAAGTAGATAAGGATTTATTTTGATTTGTGCAGATTATTATGGTACATTTTGAATTCATGGGCAAAATTAGTCATGTTTAAAATCTAAAAGCCATTATGCTTATTAGCAAAATAGGATTTTTGGGGTTTGCTAAGTGATAAATAAGAGAGACAGTCTAGGAAAGGCAGAAATCTGGTAAAAGGGTGCATTTATGTCTTAGTGTTGTATTACAAATCGCGTATGTAATGATCTCACCCTGTATTGTAGAGAGTCCACATTCCATCTTAGAATATCATAAAGGAACACATTGTAATGAAATGTAATTTAAGCTCATTTTAAATTAGAAAAAGACTGTTATGAGTCATCTGCTGAAACTTGGAGACAGCCATTTTGCATTGGTAAAGGTGTGTGTGTGTCTACGTGTGTGTGTGTGTGTCTACGTGTGTTTTCTTACAAATACGAATAGATAAAAATAAAAACACACTCTTGATCCAGCTAATGGGAAGTGATTTAATAAAACACAAAGAGGATTCTACTACTCCTAAACAGAGGATTCAGCAATTGTAACCACCATATATATATATATATATATATATATATATATATATATATATATATATATATATATATATATATATATATATATATATATATATATATATATATATATATATATATATATATATATATATATATTGGATATAAAAAGTCTACACACCCCTGTTAACATGTCAGGTTTCTGTGCGGTAAAAAAAATGAGACAAAGATAAATCATTTCAGAACTTTTTCCACCTTTTTAATGTGACCTATAAACTGTACAACTCAATTGAAAAACAAACTGAAATCTTTTAGGTGGAGGGAAGAAAAAAAGAAAAATAATGTGGTTGCATAAGTCTGCACACCCTCTTTTAACTGGGGATGTAGCTGTGTTCAGAATTAAGCAATCACATTCCAAATCGTGTTAAATAGGAGTCAGCATACACCTGCCATCATTTAAAGTGCCTCTTATTAACCCCAAATAAAGTTCAGCTGCTCTAGTTGGTCTTTCCTGAAATGTTCTTAGTCGCATCCCACAGCAAAAGCCATGGTCCACAGAGAGCTTCCAAAGCATCAGAGGGATCTCATTGTTAAAAGGTATCAGTCAGGAGAAGGTACAAAATAATTTCCAAGGCATTAGATATACCATGGAACACAGTGAAGACAGTCATCATCAAGTGGAGAAAATATGGCACAACAGTGACATTACCAAGAACTTGAGCTCCCTCCAAAATTGACGAAAAGACGAGAAGAAAACTGGTCTGGAAGGCTACCAAGAGGCCTACAGCAACATTAAAGGAGCTGCAGGAATATCTGGCAAGTACTGGCTGTGTGGTACATGTGACAACAATCTCCCGTATTCTTCATATGCTTGGCTATGGGGGTAGAGTGGCAAGACGAAAACCTTTTCTTACGAAGAAAAACATCCAAGCCAGGCTACATTTTGCAAAAACACATCTGAAGTCTCCCAAAAAGCACGTGGGAAAAGGTGTTATGGTCTGATGAAACCAAGGTTGAACTTTTTGGCCATAATTCCGAAAGATATGTTTGGTGCAAAAACAACACTGCACATCACCAAAAGAACACCATACCCACAGTGAAGCATGGTGGTGGCAGCATCCTGCTTTGGGGCTGTTTTTCTTCAGCTGGAACTGGGGCCTTAGTTATGATAAAGGGAATTATGAACAGTTCCAAATACCAGTCAATATCAGCACAAAACCTTCAGGCTTCTACTAGAAAGCTGAACATGAAGAGGAACTTCATCTTTCAGCATGACAATGACCCAAAGCATACATCCAAATCAACAAAGGAATGGCTTCACCAGAAGAAGATTAAAGTTTTGGAATGGCCCAGCCAGAGCCCAGACCTGGATCCGATTGAAAATCTGTGGGGTGATCGGAAGAGGGCTGTGCACAGGAGATGCCCTCGCAATCTGACAGATTTGGAGTGTTTTTGCAAAGACGAGTGGGCAAATCTTGCCAAGTCAAAATGTGCCATGCTGATAGACTGATACCCAAAAATACTGAGTGCTGTAATAAAATCAAAAGGTGCTTCAACAAAGTATTAGTTTAAGGGTGTTCATACTTATGCAACCATATTATTTTATTTTTATATTTTTTCTTCCTTCTACCTAAAAGATTTCAGTTTGTTTTTCAATTGAGTTGTACAGTTTATAGGTCACATTAAAGGTGTAAAAAGT
>JAPZIH010000885.1:0-15000 GCA_027410445.1 Discoglossus pictus | reverse complement strand
GCAAAATCACCCACAGCCGCGTACCACACTCATTAGGTGCCATTTTACAACACTAACTTACACAAGGCGGAAGTACACCGCTACCCTAACGGATTTTCCTCGCGTACGCACATTATTTACACTACAGCACTGAAAACACACATTGTATGCTGCAGGAACATGAAAACAGATTGCCAGCTCTTCAACACAATGCTTCCTGCATATACTACTTCAAAATAGGTAAAGTATATTAATTTATTATTTCATTAATTATTTCATTGGCATACAAAAAAAAACCCGAACACTGCTCATAGCACACAAACAACCAACAGCCACGCGATGAGGCTCGCAATGAGCGCTGAAGGATCTTGGAACAGAAGCAAAATTAATGTCGCAAACAAACAACATTACCTGCCTTACAATCTTATTGCCGTCATTTTTTGACGGGCAAGTTGCTAGTGTTATATGATGACCAAATGCTGATATCTTGCAGGAGCTTTTTTTAAATAATTTTTGGATAGTTTGCCTTGTATAGTAAACTGGATTGCTTGGGAATATTGATACACATTTATTTGACAATGTGGTGAGCTCATTTGAAAGAGAAATTAGCTGTCAATAAAGCTTCTAAATTCCTTGGCAAAGAAACATTGAGTGCTTCACTTTTGCTAGAGTTTACCTTAAATCCTCAAATGTTGCCAAAATGTGATAAAATTGTTAAACTCATTAGGGAGTCTTGTTAGGGTTCAGTAACAGTGAGCATGATATCGTCAGCAAAAATACTTAGTTTGTACTCCTTATTGGCTAATCAGATTCCTTTCACATTTTGGTTCTCTCTTAGGGCAATGGTTCCATGCATAGAGCAAATAGCAGGGGGAGAGGGGACAGCCCTGTCTGGTTCCTCTTTGTATTGAAAAAAGCGGAGACCTGAAATGCTTATAAGCAACGAAGGCTTTCTGTGCCGACTATAACTCTAATATTGTAAATCCAATATATCCGGTAAAAAAGCCTTTTCTGCGTCTAGCAAAAGCAGCATCAGTGGCATTTTGTTTGCCGATGCAACATCCATAAGATCCAGAATACGTTTGGTCTTGCCTGGGGCCTCTCTACCTTGAATAAATCCCACCTGGTCCGAGTGGATCCACAGAGGTAACAGTTGGTCTAATCTGTTTGCTAATATTTTGGAATACAGTTTGGTGTCGCTATTAATTAGGGAAATGGGTCTGTAGCTGTGTCATTGAGATGGGTCTTTACCTTCTTTAAGTAAAACAATAACTTTAGCCTCCAGAAATTCTGCCCTCATTGGTTGACCAGTAAGAAAGCCATTGAAGAAGGTTTGAAGGTGGGGAGATAAGATATCTTTAAATTGTTTGTAATAGTAGTTAGTAAATCCATCCGGACCATCTTTAATAGCATTTTTAATTTATTCATTGCTTATTAGGGAGTCTAGGGAATCAATTTTGTCATTGTCAATTTGGGGGAATTTGATTGTAGAGAGGAAGGAATTAATATACCGTATATACTCGAGTATAAGCAGAGTTTTCAGCCCTTTTTTTAAGCACCCGGTATATGCTAATGACGCGGTGCGCATGTGACGTCACATGCCGGGTCAAGAAGGAGCGGATGTCAAGAAGCAGGTAAGTGAGGGGAGAGGGGGAGGTATTTAGGGGGGTTTAGGTTGAGGGGGGTTTGGGTTGAGGGGGGGTTGAGGATGAGGAGGGGGGGGTTGAGGATGAGGAGGGGGGGTTGAGGATGAGGAGGGGGGGTTGAGGATGAGGAGGGGGGGTTGAGGATGAGGAGGGGGGTTGAGGATGAGGAGGGGGGTTGAGGATGAGGAGGGGGGTTGAGGACGAGGGAGGGGGGTTGAGGACGAGGGAGGGGGGTTGAGGACGAGGGAGGGGGTGGTTGAGGACGAGGGAGGGGGGTTGAGGACGAGGGAGGGGGGTTGAGGACGAGGGAGGGGGGTTGAGGACGAGGGAGGGGGGTTGAGGACGAGGGAGGGGGGTTGAGGACGAGGGAGGGGGGTTGAGGACGAGGGAGGGGGGTTGAGGACGAGGGAGGGGGGTTGAGGACGAGGGAGGGGGGTTGAGGACGAGGGAGGGGGGTTGAGGACGAGGGAGGGAGGTTGAGGACGAGGGAGGGGGATGAGAAGGGTGATAAGGGAGGGGGGGAAGAGACAGGGAAGGGAGAGGGGGGAAGGGAAAGTGGTGAAGAGACACGGGAGAGAGAGGGGGACACAGAGGGCACAAGAGGGACACGGGGAGCAGCACATTTCCCACCCTCGGCTTATACTAGAGTCACTCATTTTACCCAGTATTTTGTGGTAAAATAGGTGCCTCAGCTTATACTCGGGTATATACGGTAATCTTTATGCTTAGGTGTAGTTGACTAAGGGGATGCCGAATATAATGTAGCATAATATTTTTAAAAAGTGATTGCTATATAACATAATCTTGACTTTTTCAAGTATGATTTTAGGTATATATGCTTTCTGCTGATTTAACTTTTTGGCAAGCATTTTGTCAGGCTTGTTGGCGAATGTAAAAAATTTAGACTTAGCACGCTGTAAGACAGTTACAACCTTCCTCCTCAGATCTCCACATAATTCTTGTTTCAACGTGTGAATTTCCGCCTGGGTCTTGGGAGACCTTGAGTGTTTTTAAGGATTTCTGGAGGTCTGATATCTTAGTATTCAATTCTTTGATACGTGAGAGCTCTTTGATGACCACTTTTTAAATATACTTTTTGAACTTTTTAATCTTTTCATTTCTACAGAAAAATGGCTGCAAAACTTATGACTCTGTAACCATTTACCATTATTAGTTAAAGGAGTATATTCAAACATGTGTTAAGGAAATGTTTTCTACAGAAATGTATTTGAAGCCTTAAACTATTTAAAATATATTGCTATAAATCAGTGGCTGTGTCGCACAGTTTTTATACCTCTAAGTTAATTATACTGTTAATTAAGCATAGACGATGCACCATTTCAAAGTAGCCTTCTCAGTCACTGCTGTTACCCTCGCTTCTTGATCATTCAAACACTGAGTTTTCTTCTTAAAATGTTATATAGGCATAAATATATAGGCATAAAGTGTTGGTGGCAGTAGTAGGTGGGAATAAGGTAGGAAAAATTGAGGAGGATGTGAGAGGAGGAATAACCGGTATCTTGTAAACAGAAGAAATATGTGTAACATTGAGAGGGAACTTTATTTACAGGGGTGAGTTTAGACTATACTAGACCGAGCAGATTGAGAGTCTGTATGAAAATGGGATGTGTTGTTTGAGTAGTGCAATGCATTTTGCTCCGAGATGAGGTATTCGCCATTTAGAAGTTTTCTATGTGTGCAATATGTAACACTTCATGGTTGTATACGTCTGAGAACATAATCGGTGTTTGCCATTGATGAACAATGATACTTCATGATTGTATAGAACAAATGGAATGCCATGTTCCACTATGGAAAGAGAAGAGGGGTTGGCAACAATATATGCCCTCCCAACACTGCATTTAATCATTATTACTATGGACTTTTGAATCATGAAATTTGGTAGCAGTTTTGCAACTCTCTGCATATCACTTACCTGGAGATTATGCATTAAAAGACCATATAAATTCCACCTTACCTCACTGATATTTTGCTTTGATTTTCTGTATTGTTTTAATTCAGCATTCTCTCATTCTCTTTCATATGTGTTTAATAACTTCTGTGACTGAAAGAAACCCTGTTCAATGTTTTTGATTTTTACTGTATGTATTGAGCAAAATAATATATCCAGTGGTCTCCATATGATAATTACATTATTATATCAAGAGCAAAACAATATCATAGGCTCTCATGACTCTCATTTAATAAATACATAAGTCTTTAGCCACGCAACAGAAATTATTTGCTTCAGTTCTGTTGTGACATTTGCAAATTCAATGATCAATTATTAATTCACATTTTTATATAGAACATATTCATTCCTTTACTTTGCCTTTCTCAGGTGGTAGCCAACGCTGTGGCAGCTCTATCTGAGATTAGTGAGTCTCACCCAAACAGTAACTTGCTAGATCTCAATCCTCAAAATATCAACAAGCTTCTGACAGCCCTGAACGAATGCACTGAGTGGGGCCAAATATTTATCTTGGACTGCCTGTCTAATTACAACCCAAAGGATGAGAGAGAGGCACAGAGGTGAGTGCATTAAGCTATAGTGACGGTGAGGAAAATGATTAATACTCATTGAAGGTTTACTTAAAGGTTTATAGAAGTTTCTTTGATTATAAATGGCAAACTTTTTTTTTTTTTTGCATGAAAAAAATCCCAAAATAAACATTAGTAAACTTACCCTAAAGTTTTCAATTTTCTTCAGTTTTATGGTAGTTGATTTTGAGAAGGAATGCCTGTGAAAATCTAAGTCAAATTAGCATAAAATGCATAACTCGTTGTGGCCAATCAGAGGCAGCTACAACATTGTTGAAATGTCTGGGGATTATGTCTGCAGCAAATCATTATGGGCTGTGTAGGATTTCTGCACTGTGCTGCTGTTGGCTTGGCGGTTTGTACAGTATAGGGAATGCAGTGTTTCTATTGGTTAGTATGGGGTGCCTATGTAGGCAACTCTGGGAGTGTGGAAACCATTTTTTTATTTTATTTATTTAAAAAAAAACTCTGTATGTGTGTAGAATGACTTGATGTAATGTATGTTTCTGATATAAGCAGCATGTATTAGATTAGAAAGAGGTAAAAATAGAGACATTTCCATAGACCTTTTAATGCAAAATGTAAAGGACAGAAACACACCTGCTTTTTGGGAATTTTGTTGCCATCGCTGTTTTTAAGGATTGGTATTTATTGTCCTATTTGTTATAGCAAGCAACATGCACACTAAAAGAAACAGGGTATGTTTTGGTTCCCATGTCACAGAGAGCATTCATGAAACCTACATCCTGTCACCATTTTCCACCTTTTTTAATAAATTAATATCTCCTTGTTTTCACAGTATTTGTGAGCGAGTCACTCCTAGACTGTCACATGCAAACTCTGCTGTTGTGCTGTCAGCTGTTAAAGTCCTGATGAAGTTTCTGGAACTGCTGCCAAAAGACTCTGATTATTACACCATGCTGCTAAAGAAGTTGGCCCCACCATTGGTCACCCTGCTGTCTGGGGAGCCTGAGGTGCAGTATGTGGCTCTGAGGAACATCAATCTCATTGTACAGAAGAGGTAACCCAGAGCCAGATACCTAGTTTCTTTATGTACTGGAGAATTTCGGTTTTCTATTTTTAATATCACAGTTCATTTTATCACTGTTTAGATTTCTTAATGTGACACCCTACCACATTGTGGTAAATTAACTTTTGTTACCTGGCATCAGCTGTGCTCAGATCCTGTTCAATATAGTATAGTGTTCATTTTTTTTCTAATGAAACTCAAAAGAAATTGCTTTGTTACCAGATGGGAGAGAGATTTGGGAGAAATGCTGCCAGATGAAGCCCAGAGAGTCCCTGTCAACTTGCTCTAATTACAAAGAACAATCTTATAAACATTAATGACATGGGGCCTCATTCTATTAGCGGCCGCAGCCGTTGCGGGGCCGCAAGGACCGGCCGCAAGCTATTCGGCTATTCTATTCCCTTACGGCCGGGGGCTCCGGCAGGCTTGCGGCCGGTGCCTTGCTATCTCTTGCGGCCGCTCGCGCCAGAGGAAAGCCTTTGATCTAAAACGGCCGCAAGAGTTTCGGCCGTAAGAAATTCCTATTTGCAATTCAATTGCTCCGGGAACCCTCTCTGCAAGGCTAAAAGCAAGCCGCAGCTTACTTGCAGGAAAGAGGTCCCGCTAGCACCAATTAAGCACATAAAATAGCTCAAATAAAGCCATCCTGCACTTTGAGAAGACTATAAAGGGATTTTAGGTGTTAGAAAAAATAGCACATAATTACCCTATACTCAAATCCGTAAAATATTTTATTTTTAATATCCGTAAAATATCCATGTAAAAAAGTCCAGAGTGCTTGGAGCACCTCAGACACACCCACGCCGCAGCCGGAAAATAAACAGTTAATTTGAACTCGGGTTTGGGCTGATGTGCAAGCTTGAGAGGGGGTTACTTTTAATCCTCATGTCCCCCAATATGATCCCTAGCATTTACAGAGCTGTACAGTGCAGGCTTGAATTTATTTTTGAGTTTTTATATTTCACAGCTTACGGCCGGTTCCAAGATATGCGGCCGGCCGTAAGGGGAGATCCTTGCGGGGCCGTATAATAGAATCGCGAGTTAACAGAACCCCCGCAAGGAATCGCAGCCTTACGGCCGATTTACGGCCGGTAATAGAATGAGGCCCTAGGTATCTAACCCATTCCAGGCCATATAAGTTCACTAGGTAACCTTTTATGTTGGAAAGGTTGAAGTCAGTGAGGTACCGGTCTACACTTATGGTGGAAATGTCCTAAAATCTCCCCATGTTTGGCAACAATTCAGAAATATAATTACACGTCTAATTGGATCCTTGTTTCTTTTTGCTGTCAAGACCCCTCCCATCTTTATCCAAGATGGGATAAAGCTTTCCAAATTACTTTGGCTGCTAGGAGAGTATTTGGCTTCTCATTGGAACAATCTTGAGATTAACAATGTCCTGTAATGTTAATTTCTACTGATGGGGCCAAATGTAGCTGTTGTGTTTTTTGGGGTTTTATTTTAGGTTGTTACGTCTTTTTTGTTTATTTTCTTAGTTCTTTTTCCTTTTTTTCTTATATTGTTGGGACTCTTAAAAATTAATACATAAACCATATAAAAAAATATGCTATAGTGTTTTAGGATTGATGCCATCAATTCAGCATTCAGTAACAGATGTCTATGGAACCTGTAAAGGAATTCATTACACAGCAGTCTAGATATTGTGCACACATGATCCTGTCTATATCACCACTTATGCACTCCAATTCATGTTAGCAGGCATCCCATTCCAGCAGTAGTTTTGCATTATTTATTTACAAAGATCATTATTTACAGCCAGTGTGAAACATATGAAAACATATTTTTAATCAGGAGTTGGTTTCTGTATGCGACATATGCTAATGTTACTGAACTGTGACCAACTCCTATTTGTCTCTTGTCTAAGGCCTGAGATTCTGAAGCAAGAAATAAAGGTGTTCTTTGTCAAATACAATGACCCTATTTACGTGAAGCTGGAAAAACTGGACATTATGATTCGTCTGGCCTCGCAGGCAAACATTGCACAGGTTGGTGTCTGGTATCTGTATACTACTGTTAGTGGTTACATTTCAAATTGTTGCGCAGTGACATTAGTGGAGAGCATCTTGTGCTGCAACAAGACATTTGCTGAAAAAAGATTGTTTATTTGCATCCATTAAACCTGCATTTAGTTTGCCTAATTGCTTATATTTAATTTTGGCAGGTGTTAGCTGAACTCAAGGAATATGCTACAGAGGTGGATGTAGATTTTGTTCGTAAGGCTGTTCGCGCCATCGGGCGTTGTGCCATTAAAGTAGAGGTAAGTGTCTATTGATGAATGTGTGGAGATAAGTCTAGGAATTCAAGGTCATGATATTGCTTTTAAAGCTATGTTTATTAACTCAAAACCGTACTACTCTTATCTCACCTCTTCTAAATGTATATTAATGTGCACAACTTGTCACAGGGTCCTAATTAATATTTACTGTTTACCAGATAAGATGAAACATTGTATTATATGCATCTTACTATTTCTTAGACCACTATTACAAGAGGACTTTTTTTTTTTAATTATTTGATTTTTGTAAAAACTAAATAATTTTAGCTTTATCCATTGTGTGCATTTTTACACTAGATTTCTTGCAAGAGAAACTATAGACTGAGCATCAGTTTTGTAATGATAATTTTTTGCCTTATAGCAATCTGCGGAGCGCTGTGTGAGCACCCTGCTCGACCTCATCCAGACCAAGGTTAACTACGTAGTTCAAGAAGCTATTGTTGTCATCAGAGATATCTTCCGCAAGTACCCCAATAAGTATGTTTGTTTGTCCTACTGGGTGAACCTAATATGAACAAACAGAACTTCCACCATATAGCACAGATCAAGTATATGAAGCCTGGCAAGCAAATGGGTCTCACAATATTTATTATATATAGACTCAATCTCCATGCATAGCAAATATGTTGCATTAAAATCTGACACAATAATGTTTAAGGGCCTGTGATATTATGCAAATAGTACTTTTGATTTTTTTTTAGAAGTTGTTTTTATTAAAGCAGGCATGTTCAACTAACTAAAGAAAGTGGTAAGAATATACCATTTAGCCCAAAACAATAGGCTTGCAATATTTTACATCAAATGGTAAAAAATGTAAAAATTATTCTTGGCTACAAATGATAATATATCCAAAACTTTGCTTTAATTTATGTATTCCTTTTAACTTTGACTGTTATTTGCTCTCAGAAAACAGTAAAGCAGAATATGTCTGTTCACATACCAGTGGTAACATTGCAGCAGAATATTCCAACATATTGTTTAACAGAAGCACATATCTGTGTACAGTGGCTTGTTACAGCACAGTCTCAGGCAGCTTTTCTTCTTGCTTTCTTTTTCAGATATGAAAGTATCATTGCCACTCTTTGTGAGAATCTGGATTCACTGGATGAACCCGATGCTCGAGCTGCCATGATTTGGATCGTAGGTGAATATGCAGAGCGCATTGACAATGCAGATGAACTCTTGGAGAGCTTCTTGGAGGGATTCCACGATGAGAGTACTCAGGTAATGCCCTGCACATCCACAGCAGCACAGCAACAAGTTGCAATAGGAGATTAGCAATTGAAAAGATGAAGGTATTTGTAGGGGAGAGAAAGGTGGATGTTCTTCTATACTTGGACAGAAATCAAAGAGTACTTTTTGTTTTATACTTTAATAGGCTGCTCCTTTAAGATTCTTCAGGTCTTGGTAGTACATAACTGATACTACAAAAGCAGAAATATGCAACCCTTTATATCCAGAACACATCCACTTTTGTTCTATGCACATCACAGAGCCAAAATAGATAAACAAATACTAATGGCACCTTCATGCATTGCATATAATGCTTTCAAATGATAATAAGCTGAATAATTTTAGAAGATATAATGAAAAATGTACCCATAATTAAAACTGCTTTAAAAAAAGCATACTGTAGATATGATTTCTCTGTGCTCTTTTTACTAACAATAGATGTTATGTTTTAGTTATATTGTATTTTATTTTTTATTCACATGATATAACTGCTTTATTAATGGTGTCCCCCACCACCTCCCCCCCCAATATATTTCTAGTAATCAAAGAATTGTAGCCTGCAACTACCTCATTGTTATTGACACATGCACTCAAAATACGCCGCTATTAAAATAAAAGAACTTGTGTAAAGTATGATTTTCAGTCTCCAATTATTTATATATTTGGGCTTTTATTATAATTCTTCAGGGGTGAATACTCTAGCATATAACTAAATGTATTTCTCATTCAGTACCTTAACTTGTATTTGCTTTTGTGTACCATCACAATCTGAGCCGTAGTCAGCTCCAGGTCTTGTTTTTTGCTGATTTTATAGAGCTCCTCCATCTTTGGCTATAAAGTGTATAGTCAATCTGATTTCCTTATTGTCCATTTGGCGATGTGCATGGGTAGAGTTGTCTTGGTGGTTGTTGAAAGAGGGTGTTTGCGACAATCAGGGAATTATCTTGACAAAACTCTACTAATCTCTGACCTGCTTTATTTTGTACTCCAAGCCAAGTGTGCCCAGGTATCTTTTGGTTCCCAATCTCGTATGATGATAGTAATATGTTTTGTTGGTGTTGTATCTGACATGTTAATTATCCTTGTAGAACTGGAAAACTTCAGCCACTTCAGCATCCATGGTTGGGGCATAGACTTGGATCATTGTGATCTTAAATAGTTTGCCTTGAATTCAAACTGAAATCATTCTGCCATTTTTGGGGTTATAACTGGTAACTGCTTTGGCTACCCTTTGATTATGAGGGTTTCTACATTTCTTTTGAGTGATTCCACAATATGAGATCTGGTGGTTGTCTGATGTGAAATGTCCCATTCCAGTCCATTTAAGTTTGCCAATTCCCAGGATATCAATGTTTAACCTTGTCATCTCATTCTTGATCACATCTAGTTTTGCCTTGATTCATAGTTCTAACATTGCAGGTTCCTATTCTGAATTGTTCTTTGCAGCAGCGGACTTTCCTTTCCCTTGTAGACACATCCATAGCTGGGTGTTCTCTCGGCTTTAGCCCAACCACTTCATTAGATCTGGTGCTACTTGTACTTGCCCTCAGCTCTTTCCCAGCAATGTGGTAGGCACCTTCTGACCCAAGGGGCTCATCTTCCAATGCCATATTATTTTGTCTCTGGTTGTGCTTCTCAATAAGATTATCTTGGCAAAGATACTGGAGTGGATTTCCAGTTCTTTCTCCAGCGGGATGAGACTTGTCTGACCTTTCTTCTATGACCTGCCCATCTTGGGTGACCCTACATGGTAAAGCTCACCTCTTCATTGAAGTACACAAGCCCCTTCATCCAGAAAGGGTCATTATGAACACAACATTATTTTTATTAAAAAAAATACTTTTAAGAAGCACACAATTATGTGTAATAATGTGTGTTTGATTACACTTACACCAGTTGCATCAGTTGAATGAAATTTGAGCGGACTCATGGGAAAGTATGTTATCTGTGTTTCCTTATCTAGTTTATGAACACAGTGGGTCAAATCACAAGTTAGCTGCAGTCAAGGGATACACAGGACTGATGTCCTCTCTCTTTATTGTAGCAACCATAATCTCACTTTCATTTTATTTTCTACATTTTAGAATATTTTATAATGTTTAAACCATAGTCTTTTAGGAGTGTGGCTTAAAATTGTCGGTTATAGTAGCCCTGTAAACTGCTGTATGTTTTTACTTGGCTGCAAGTTTTTAAATATACCCTATAATACCTATTTGCTTTGTGTTTAAACATGATTTCATGTCACAAATAATGAATGTGTTCAATTTGGATTTTTTTTTATTAATTGTTTATATTGAATCAAAATGTTTTTTTTTTATACAATAATGAAATTATTTACATTCCATAGACGGATTATTGCGTGTAGTGGGAGTAATTGAGCCGTAAGTTAGTGGAGCAAAGCATAACAGCGGCTCATTAGTCAGTCCCTTTCTTGTGTATCATTAAATCATAAATGACATGATTGTTGGAGCACTCATGGAAATGAATTGGAGATGTCATTTATTTAAAGACTGTACAGTATTTTCATACAGTGCTGATCAGTCACAGTACTGTTTTCCAGATTCAATAACAATCTTATCTCTGATCGCTTTTTTTTTTTATTTTTTTATTTTTTTTTAAACAGTTTGCTAATTTTATTCTGCATGAGGATTTTGCAATAAAGCAGTTGGCAATATATTCATAATATAACGCTGCTCGTGCTCATAATTTTTTCTGAAAACGACCAATTAAGCACAATCACTAAGGAATTTGATGAAGAACATGAGCTGTGTAATTAAATGTCCCTCCATAATACTAATGTTATGGGGTTTTAATTGGATAGATACAGTTAGGAATCACTCTGAAATATGTCAAGGTCTTGGCTCTTGATAACGGAATGATTAATTGGCTTATGTTAAATGTAAATGGGAAGTTTCCCCAATTTTGTATAATGTAAACGCCATAAATATGTGTTTGCATATCTGAACATCATGTTATTAACAAATTCTTAAAAGCTCTGTTTAGTCACTGAGCCTTCTAAATAGTCCCAACAAAGGTCTGCCCCCAGCAGCTCATGCATACAGTGCCTCTGGAGTAATAGATGCATTAGTCAATCATTTCAAAACATGCTTTTGAGAAACAGTTTGTGTTAGCTAGTACATCTAGTACCAAAAGAAACAAAATGCTGGGGGCAGACATTAGCAAGGACCATTTGGAAGATTTTAGTGAGTAAAAGCAGAGCTTTTAATTACTTGTTTACTTAGGTAGTTCATTTTAATATTAAAAACTAGGAACCTTCCATGTCCCTTTTAATCAGGGCAGTGGTTATGTGTACTACATACCCACGGGAGGATCTTTTGATTCAGAAAACATATTTGTTACAATATTGCCACTGTGTATAACCACTTTTACAATAAGCTTTCTTGATTTAAGATATTCCCTAAAAATACAATATGCTCAAGGCTTATTTAAAAGCTTATTTAAATAATATTTTGTTACATTTTTCACAAGCATTTCTTTTTTTACCTCAAATTACAGTGGTTCTTTCAGGCCTGGAGTTGAGAAACACTATAGACTTGTGACTTGTAGCTATTTCAGTATCCTTAAGGCATCCTTTTGATGAAGATATCAGTACAAGTACATCCAGTACTGAGCTTTACACTCTGATTTTCTTTGGCCTTAGGTGCAGCTCACCCTACTGACTGCCATTGTCAAGCTGTTCCTGAAGAAGCCGTCCGAGACGCAGGAGCTGGTTCAACAGGTTCTTAGCCTGGCTACACAGGTAAGGCACAACAGCAATCAATGAAAAATATATTTTATGATAAGGTGTATATTATACTGATAAGGCTACTATGTTCTTTTTTTCAAGGTGTCATTGCAATGCTCTATGTACCAATGCTAGGTGTTTTAATTCAATATTGATCTTTAATAACATTTCTATTTAATGATTTAGAAAAGCAATATTCACATTTTTAAATTGAGTTTCAAACATCAATTTCCAAATCTTCGTTGAGCTGCTTTCCCCCACTCCCTTATGAAGCCATCATCATGTGGAAGTAACTGATTCAGGACCATAGGCTGGTGACCTGGTGTGTTTGTTTAACTTGACAAGGACACAAGCTTCTGCCAGACCATTTAGCACTATCTCCCTGGCAGATTTGTTTCCACTCTTTGATGGCATCACAAGGGGTAGAGTCATGCAGATGAACAGAGGTTTAGAAGTTCATGCTTTAAACTAAGTTTAATATTGAATATTGCCATCATACATTGTTGAATAAGGATTCTAATAAGGAAAATGCCTAATTAAAACATCTTGCGCATGTTGTTAAGATATTACAGTGATCCTTTAAGTATTTTGTAAATGTATCATGTGGTAGGATAGAGGCAGTGTGGCCTTCCAGAGTAAGAACTAGAGGATATATACCAATGCATCATTAGGGAAATGGATTTGAATTGTAACATTGGTGTTCAGGTACTCACAACTTTTGCCAAAGAATGTAAGAATGAGGATAACAGTAAACGTTTGTGTGTTCATACACCCAGCATGTACACACACACAGAGGCCCCAGTGGGAAGTAATCTTGTCTGGAAGAGGACATGGGCATACACTGATGTTTCACACACATGGGTTTGTGGGTAAGGCAAAGAGCATGTTCCATTTTTTTATAAAAAAATCTATCTTATCTGTTCCTTAAAGTGACTCTTTAGGCACAACTTTTTATTTTATCATTTATTCAAAATAATGTAACTTAGTTTAAATAATTTGTTGCTTCTTATTGAAATTTCCATATAAAATGTACACTATTAAGAGACCCATAGAGTAACTGTTTTTCATCTTCTGGACCCCACCATCATTCTCCCTCTGTTCTCTCATGCATACCTGTGACCTGCAGCACTGCATTTTGTGAGCCAAGGATAATCCCATGGAAGAGAGGATTCGCATTATTGGTATCATGCTGTTTGACAGCTACCAACCACTGACACAGTGTGTTGGAGGGTTTTAGATACATTAAATGGACAACGTTTTCAATCATAATCATTATATGTAATAATATATAAAACACACTACTGGTATAGCATGTAAAAAAAAGAGTAATGGAAAATGTGAAAATATGGTTTTTTTTGTTTGTTTTGTTTTTTACAGTTTCTACTGCATAGCATGTCACTGGCTACCTGCTGTATAACAGCACAATACTGATAGTGTATATCACCTCCCCAGTGTCCTTAGCTCACAAAACGCAGTGCTACAAGTCACAGATGTGCAAGATGGCAGCTAGGAGGAGAAAAAGAGGAAGAAAGAGTGAGGTTCCAAATCTGAGAAACTGTTACTATGTTGGTCTCTTAAGAGTGAGTTTAATTTTTATATAAAAACTAGCTACTTGCCCGTCAAAAATAATGGGAATATAATTTTAAGACTGGCAATGCTCTTTGCCACCCAATGTAAGCACCTTCGGCGCTCATTGCGAGCCCCGCACTGAGCGCCGTCAGCGCTCATCACGTGGCTCTCATTGAGGACCTTTGGCGCTCATTGCAAGTATCTCGCCCTGTCTACTTCCTGCCTTGTCTCATTTCTCCACTCCCCTGTGTCTCTCTCCACCACTATGTCTCTTCCCCCCTCTTCCCTTGTATCTCTTACCTCCCTCCCTCCCCCTGTATCTCTTACCGCCCTCCTTCCCCCCAGTGTCTCTCCCCCTCCCCTCTTTCTCTTTCCAACTCCTCCCTCTCCTGTGTTTCTCCACACCCCTCCCTCCCCATGTGTCTCTCCACACCCCCGCTCCCCAGTGTCTCTCCCGCTCCCCTCTTTCTCTTTCCAACTCCTCCCTCCCCTGTGTTTTTCTCCACACCCCTCCCTCCCCTGTGTCTCTTCTCCCCCCCGCTCCCCTGTGTCTCTTCCCCCCCTCCGCTCCCCTGTGTCTCTCCCCCCCGCCCCCTGTGTCTCTCCCCCCCGCCCCCTGTGTCTCTCCCCCCCGCCCCCTGTGTCTCTCCCCCCGCCCCCCTGTGTCTCTCCCCCCCGCCCCCCTGTGTCTCTCCCCCCCGCCCCCCTGTGTCTCTCCCCCCCCGCTCCCCTGTGTCTCTCCCCCCACTCCCCTGTGTCTCTCCCCCCCGCTCTCCTGTGTCTCTTCCCCCCCCGCTCTCCTGTGTCTCTTCCCCCCCCGCTCTCCTGTGTCTCTTCCCCCCCGCTCCCCTGTGTCTCTTCCCCCCCCCGCTCCCCTGTGTCTCTTCCCACCCGCTCCCCTGTGTCTCTTCCCCCCCCCCCGCTCCCCTGTGTCTCTTCCCCCCCGCTCCCCTGTGTCTCT